>JAVTVY010028800.1:0-12500 GCA_036873755.1 Hanleya hanleyi
ACCCATTGAATAAATGAGGGACCGAAACCAAAGGCGCGCAGGGCTCGAAACATAAAGTCATGACTGACTCGATCAAAAGCTTTCTCTTGATCGAGTGAAACAAAAGCACAGGACAGATTTTTTTGGTCAACATAATCAGAAACGCAGCGCAAAAGATGCACGTTATCCAGTATCGAACGACCAGGCACACTACATGTCTGATCGTCCACAATGATACCAGACAACACACATTGCATGCGATTAGTAAGAACTTTAGAAATAATTTTATAATCTACATTAAGGAGAGAAATGGGACGCCAGCATTTTAGATTGTCCGACTGAGAGGGATCCTTGCAGATCAGAGAGATGTAACCCAATCTCTGTGACTCCGACAAGGAACCCTCCCCGAAGGCCAAGTTACAGACAGAGACAAGGATATCTCCCAAAAGATCAAAGAAATGAAGGTAAAATTCCTTCGACAGGCCATCGTTACCCGGTGACCTGTCGGAGTTCATCCCCTTAAGGGCATCATGGACTTCCTGTCTCGTGATGGGACCCTCACACACAAGGCGATCAGGCTCATCCAAGACAGGAACATCATTTAAAAATAAATCAGCGAGATCATCATCGATGGGTTCGGAAGACAATAAATTAATATAAAAGTTCCGACACTCATCGACGATGTGATCATGCGCCACTACAGGTCCATTTGGAGTCTGAAGCTCCGTAAGAAGTTTCTTTTTGGAATTGGCATGTTCTTTTTGGAAGAAAAATTTTGAAGGTTTTTCCTGGTTGTCCAAAAGTTTTGCCTTTGATCTGATTTTTGTTCCATGATAATTTTTCAAATGAATATTTTTTAATTGTTTTCGGAGTTCCAAAATTTGGTCTAAATATTCGCCGGGGTTATTTCGGTCTGCTTTTTGCAACTCCCGGTAGTGCTGATAGAGCTTATCTATAATTTCATTTCTCTTTTTTGCATGCATCTTGCCAAATTGAACAGATAAATCCCTAATTTCAGTTTTTAAATTATCCCACCAAACTAAAGAAATGCCATCCGGACATAAAGTTTTATGATAATTAACCAGAACCTGTACTGATTCATGAAACATGATATCTTTCAATAATGAAGAATTAAACTTCCAGAATCCAGGCCCCACCCCAACACCACCACCAGACGACTCTAAATTTAGAGTGGCATGGTCGTGGTTGGAAAACGTGGAGGCAAGGATCCTGGTAGAAATACATTTTGAAATAATGGAAGCAGAAACATAAAAGCGGTCCAAACGACAAGCGACGTTGTGTGCATACCAAGTGTACTGTCGTTTAGAAGGATATAGGCGGCGGAAGACTTCGACTAAGTCGAAGTCTTTGGCAAAAGATTTCAAAATCTCTGCCCCAGCAGAGCCCAAATTTCGGTCCCCACCCAATTTATCCAGCTCTATATCCTCCACACAGTTAAAATCCCCCCCAAGTACAATGGGTTTATTGCACACAAGGTACGGTACCAAAAAATCGAAGAAATCTCTTCGATCCCTGGCATCGTTTGGAGCGTAAACACACATAAGACGTATTGGTTTACAGTCAATTTCGACATCTAAATACAAAAAGCGACCGTCATGGTCATATCTAAAATTTTGAAATTTTGTCGTTAACCCTAAAGAAACCAAAATACCCACCCCTCTACTCCTATTTGTGCCAAAACTCCAATACGCCTTACAAGGCCAAACTTTATTAAAACCCTCCTCCCATTGTTTGGCCTCAGCAATATTTGTAAGATAAACCTCTTGTAAAAACAAAATATCAACACCATTTCTAACGGTCCACGACATGAGGAGGTCACGCCTTGCCTCATCCCGCAGACCGTTACAATTGACTGTTGCTATACTATACATTAAGTATATATAAAAAACACAGTAGAATTGCCCATAAGGGGGAAGAGCCCCACAAGGGGGAGCCCCATAAAGGGGTGAGACCCGCAAGGGGTTTTATTATATATGTATGTATGCATGTGTGTGCGTATATGTATTTGTCCAAAGGGGTAATCGAGTTCCGTTTGTCCATAGCCATTTCCAGGTTGTCATTCTTAATCACATGAACACAAATACTCACTAAGTCACCCCGTCAGAGGCACATCCCGGAGTAACTTCGGAATGACCAGAGTCCGAAAAACCTGCGACGTCTAGGTCCATGCCTGATGTTTCACTTTCCGTGTCCGACAGAGACTTAGAGTGTGTCTTGGTCTTCTTCACAAGTCTCACGGAACTTTCCGAGGCACTGGAAAAGTCATCATCCTGGTCGGAAACGTCAGCGGCAGGGCGCTCCCGCTTGAGTTTTACAGAAGTGTCCATTGGTGCCATCCCTGGAGCTCCCTCGACAGGGGTGGCAGGCACAATATGTAGGTCCGCCTTCACCACTGCACCGCCCCCCTCCAGGAGGACCACTGGGGCGGAGTCTGTTGGGGGATCAGGCTGAACGACAGCCTCTGTGATGGTAGCGTCACCTTCCTTCCCCTCCACCAGAGAACTGCCGTCCAACACTGATGAAGGGGTCCCAGCTTCGTTGTCCAGAGGAACCACCGGCTGGTCTTCCTGGGAGGTCTGGACCTCAACCTCCTCCACTTCCGGCGCCTTCTCCTCGTCAATGGAATGCCTGGGTGTCATTGGGCGAGGACCAGCCCTCGCAGCATTCGCGTATGTCGGCCGGTTAATTAAACAGTCCACAGCGACGTGGCCGAAAGCCATACACCGGCGGCACCTTGGCGTCTCACAGCGGTTGGCCACGTGGCCCTTACGGCCGCACGTCAGGCAGGTGGGCGGCGCCCCACGAATCGTGACTAGTGCCTTCGTGTTGAAGATCTTCAGTTCCAACGGTATGTTGTCACGATCCTGTGGGGCACACGCCAGGGTCACGTGGGTCACTCCGGTTTCCATCTTGGGATAACCCGGCACTCCCGTCTCATCCACAATGGCCGACGGTAATCCAAAAGGGCGCAGAGCCCTATCGATGGCCCACTTCGTCACATAAGGGGGCAGCCTGAAGATTCGTAACTCCACCATAGCTTGTGAATACACCTTTACTGTGATGGTGGCCCCACTCCTCGTCTTTAGGCTTCCGGCCGCCAGCAAACGTTCAGCATGTTTTATTTCAAAAAACGTAACCAGCCACATCCCCGGTCTCTCACCCGGAGAGATGCGTCTAATCCCGGTCACTGGCACTATTTCCGAAATTGGCTTGATCAGGCCTTCACGTGGGATCCGCCCTTTAAATGTCACTACAACAGTTCGGCGAAGAGTATTTAAGTCCACCGAGGCATCATAAATCTGCTCGTCCGAGAGGACACTGTCGTCACCATCAAAACCCGACATAACGGAACCAAAACTGCAGCACTGCTGGAAAAACTGGAACAAAAACAGGAACAGAAGAAATCTCACCCAAGCGTAATCCAAAAGTCCGTGTCCATTGCCATAATCCAATTTCGGTCCAGGTCGTCGTCTAGGGGTAATTCCAATGATGATATGCTCAGATACTACACTTTGATCACGAGCCAAAAGGCCGAGAAGCGATGCCGGTCAGCGCCCCCGGTGCCAAATATCAATCGTCAGTTTTCTACATGCGTGCCGGTCGATCCATGGCCGCCATCATCCTCTATCTATCCCTATTTTGCCCCGTTGGTAAACAATCTCTCATTCCCACCTAACCCACACGTCAGTCCTTCCACCGACATTCTGCTTTCGAAAGAGCCAAAACTTTTCCATTTACTCGCCCTTTTATCCACATCCAAATTTCCACAAATCAAGGCGCGCTCGCTGCACGTGCAATGCATGCGAGTGTTATGTATTCCAGTCAATACATCAGCCCACGTGACACTTACGTGCAGCAGACGTATGGTACATGCCAACGCGCAAGAGTGACCCGCCCCTTGACCGTGCAGGCAGACTGACTAGCTCATCGTAAACTGGAGAAATAAGTTTCAAAGCATTTATCTTTTCACAAACCTGCCTATAGTGGGCGCTGACACCTAGGAAACACGAATATGACATCGCTTTTTCCCCTAGACCGCTCCTTCATCGAACCGAAAATGTTAGTACGTTGAAATAGGTACATAAAATGGTCGCTGTAGTCGACACAAAGGTTTGCTTGGAGAAAGTCGAGGCGGGAAACTGACCGCCCGGAGGTAGCGCTTCTCACAACCTCTTTCTTCCGCTGAAAAAGTGTGAAAAAATAACAAGAGTCGTTGTAGGTGAAGCAAAATTGGTTCTATTCTTGAATTTAACTTAGGAAGTGTGGGCCAATCTCGGAAGTACTGCAATACCGAGCCGACCCGTGGCGAGGATGGAGCAAGCTCCAGGTCTCTCGCCTCCGTCCAAAAATCAGTTTAATATCGAAGTGCCCAAATAGGACACGTATCAGATATTAAGCTGATAAGAACAGATACTTTTTTTATCTTTTATAAATGTTGAATTTATTATCCGCATAAGAATCATATTACAGAGGATAAACAGATATTTCGACAAAGAAGTAGGATATATTACATAACGATCTAGATACGCGACGGAACAAGACATCATGGCTATTTGAAATGCACCAGTTGAATATATATGAAGGATATGTACAAAGTATAATGATGCATATAAATATTTAAAGTGTAAATTTATATAGCCATTTATAATCGGTTAAGCAGACGTTAAGACATTAGACATTACAGTATGCGGAATAATAATAAAAAGAAAAAAGAGCATACAGCTTTATATTTAAAACATTTACACAAAACACCAATTGTTGAGCAAGCGAGAAATTTATTATTGTGAAGAAATACATTAGTAGGTGAAATGAATCACGAAGCTTAACTAAAGATGAGTGACAGGTGCGATGAGAAGAAATCGACATCACCACTAGGAAGAGGCGTAAAACGAGTAAACAGTGCATGAAAAACCAAGTAGATTAATATTATGCTCAATTATAAGCGCATTTATATTACTATTATTGTCTGAATTGACAACAAAAATCAAATAGTAGAATATTATAAACTATTAATAATAGCATTGACAAACAAGTGACATTAATAGTAGGTTACTTATAACATATAATAAAGAAACGATTAAGTGAAAATACTAAGAGACTGTGTTAAGAGCATATTAATATTATCACGAATAAAGTATATGCACTCAAATATAATATACGAATAGACAAAAAATGTGCCATGATATTAATCTGCGAAGATGAGAAGAAAGAGATAGAGAGAAAAAACATTAAGTGATGACGTGCCCACACACATGTGCAGGACAAAAGGTGATTGACAGATGCCAAAAAGAAGCAATGAACACTCATATTTAGAAACATTAGAAGGCAAGCATAGAACACAGCCAACCAATAAAAATTCGGATTAAGATAACGATACTTACAGGAAAAACAGGAAAATGTACTATAATAGAATCATAGGATATTAGAAATAACTTAAAAAAATTGTAGAAATACTTATTCCTCCCATATATAATATCCACTATGGACCAAAAGAAAACACAGAATCAAAAAGCTGGAATTGATTGACAGCCAGTATTCAACTTAGCCAGCAAACAGTTAAACAGATGAGCGCATAACGTTAACGCCCACTAATTAGCGCTTGCACTTTATTGAAACACATAAAGGATGAGTGACAGGCAATCAGCCACATCAACAAAACCAATTACTTCAAAACAGCGCCCGCCCACAGACCAGCACGCTCGCAATGAAACTGACAGCGAAGATTATCTAATTTACATATGCATGGCGCGAAAGAAGCGACCAGAAACAACAGCCGCTATCTAAATTATGGGTGTATTTAAACGCCAACCCTACACCGTCAAGCAAGTGAACATTATTAATCACAGATTAAATTAAAAACAAGTTAAGTATATAACATATACTTATTAGTGCCATATGTATTACTTGAAACAATAATTAATATAGAACATGTTAATAGTATATGAACAAGGCAAATCACCAAGGTAAAATGTTAATATGTAACATTTATCATCAGATGAAATATTTTAATATTTAGCATGAAAACAAAAACAGAAAAATGTACTAGCAAAAGCACATTCAAACTAGAACAACCACTGGAAATGTTACGATTCATTAAAAATACAGGTTAACAATACCGGGAGAAATCTTTGGTGAAGACCCAAAGAAAAACACTGTGAAGGGTCACGTGACCTGATCACCTCACACAACAAATGATTGGCAGGGCAAATTAAAGAAACGACCAACATCGCGCAATAATGACACCCACCAATGAAACAGATCACAATAATAGACAAGCATTAAACTGATTGATTGATATCGACATTACCTGTCACAACCATTCATGAAATAACACGCTCCATTTTAACGGACAAACCTTCGCAATGTAATTAACATACAAAGAGAGAGAAAGAGAAAGAAAAAACAGCGGGAAAAGATACCCGGCTAAAGAAGCCAATACGGCCCAAAGGTACAACACTAGTGTAATAATAAAATAGCAGGGACGTTTATAACACCATGTCAGTAGTGTAAGATATCAATATTAAATGCTTGAAAAAGTTAATAATACGGATAAACCATATTAATAATATACCATAAATACAGCAAAATAACAATATTTTAATATTCAGAAAGAGGCGAGAACAAGTGAACAACACCATATTAATTGCGTAATATAGCAGTTACTGAAATACTAATAATATAGCATAAACATAACAAAAGGTTTCATATAATAGAATATGACATATAACAATATTTTAATATTTAGAAAGAGAGAAGGACAAGTAAACTATACGAGCAAAAACATGTTATGTTAATAATGTTTGAATATTCAAAACAATAGACTTTTTAAGGTTGAGTAAGTATGCACAAAGAAGACTCACTTTAGTCAAAAAGGAAAACTACACGATCATTCACCACCTTACAGAATATATCGGTAAAACACCAAAATTTTTGAAAATATGCTAACGAAAAACGCTGAAAATCGGCCAATATACGTATACGTAACCGAGCCAAAAGACGAACAATTAAATAGGCAGGATTAACAGCCGCGTTTTCAAACTTGGTCTCATTACGACAAAGCCAAATAACAAAACGCGTTTCAAAGATTAAAAGTAGAGCTACTGAAAAGTGAATTGGAACACGGAAAACTGGAAGCAGAGCAAAACGAATAACCGAATTAGTTAAATTCAGCTTAATTCCAGAAAACTCAAAAATCCAGGCTAAAACAAGATTCCACACAGAACGGACATTTGGACAATAAACCATAAGATGCTCGGCTGTTTCAACACGAGGACAAAAGCAACATTTAGAATTTTTAGTAACATTCCGTAAATATAAGAGGTAATTAGTGGGTAAAATATCGTGACTTAACTTCCAGGCTACATCACGAGAACTAGGATCAATGACTGAATTTAGAATGTTCTTCCAAACAGTGACGAAATCAACAGTAGGAAATATACTCAAAACACGAGGAAATTGGACAACATCGCGGACAAGAAGAATATAGAATTTTTTAACCGAGGAAGGTTGAAACCAGTCATAACGGGGATATAATTTAGAAAAGTGTCGGAAAGTTTCTAAAAGTTTAGCATAAAAAGGCGGAATATAAGCAGAATGCGGAACTAAATTTGAAGCAAAATCCGGTCGTAAAGAACGCAACGAAAAACCTATCCAATATTTAGCTAAAAAACTCCATTTTGCGTCATGACCATTTAAAAGCTGCCAAAGATGAAATAACCTAAGAGCCTGAACTCTAGATTTAATGTGATCAATTGCTAAACCGCCAGCACGAAAATTATTGTAAACGTATACACGAGCAAGATGCTCACTAGCCCGATTTTTCCAAATATAGCTAAACATTTCTTTGTCAAATTTTCTCAGATAATTATCTGGAAGATCTAAAACAGTGGCCGTATAAATAAGTTTACTTATAGCCAAGGTTTTTAAAACCACACTTTTGCCAAAAAGTGATAAGCCATACGACTTCCATAAATTAAGGCTATTGATAAATTTTCCCAAAATATTTTCCCAATTTTTGTCCGAAAATACGCCCCCACCAAACACTATACCTAAAAATTTTGCCTCTCAAAGTCATAATGAAACCCCTGATAATTTTCGGTTATATCCTTGGAAATTAAAATCCCAACCCCTCTACTTCTATTGGTACCAAAACTCCAGAATGCTTTACAAGGCCAAAATTTAGAAAATTCACCCTCCCACTTTTTCCCTTCAGCAATATTAGTGACATAACACTCCTGCAAAAATAGCACGTCAACCTTGTTGTGAACGGTCCACGAGATGAGCAGCTTTCGCCGAACCTCATCCCGAAGACCGTTACAATTTACAGTTGCAAAACGCGCCATGTCTTACAGGAGGTTATAAAAAGAAACGAGACAAGAAAAATACAGTAAGGAAAGTACAGAAGAAAAATATTGAGAATTATCCAGGAAGAAAAACAAACGTAATTAATAGGTTGATTATGAGTACCAGCATGAGTGTGCATATGAGTATAAGTGACAATATAAGTATGAACAGAAATATTAGTATTAGAAACACCCCCAATAACAAGAAAGGGGAGCGCAAGAGAAAGTCCAGGGACAGTCCAGGTCTGTGTTGCCGATCGCAGTGCCGCCGTCATAGTCCGTTTAAAAAAGTCCAGGTCGTTATCCGGTAATCCATGTTTAAGCGATAAAGTGAATGAAATTTATTTTGGCTTCACTTTCCCTGAAGACACCACCCTATGGGAGGAGGCCTCAAAAATTTCATCAAGATTCACATCATCAGACACAGTAGTAATGGACGGGTGATGAACACCCTCAGGTGACTGCCTCAGAGAGGCCTTAGCGGCCTCCGCCACTAAGCCAGGCAGCTTGTGTTGAGCCTTCTTTCGGGTTCTCGCTTTCTTCTTCGGAGCGCGTTCATCACGCTCAGAAGGGGCATCCGCGGGAGAGACTTCCACTTCGGCAGCGGAAGTGGGAGCAGGCGAAGCAGATACAATATCCGGTTCCTCGTTGGGCCGCTTCAGCCCAGAGGGAGTCGGCGGATCAATTTCAGAGGAAGCCGGCGGATCAGTTACCATATCATCAGTTTCATCACCAGATGCATCTGACTCATCCGATTGCTCTAGATCAGGGATGCTCTGGATATCTTCATCCCCCTCTAGAATGGCATTATTTATGACCTTACCAAGTGTAGAAGCATACATCACATTTTTGGCACAGTCTGTGCCATAATGACCGAAAACTTCGCAGAAGCGACAAAACGGGGTCACGCACTTACTGGCTATATGTCCCTCGGATGAACACTTCAGGCATTTTGGCGGCCGCCCTTGGACCGCCAGAAGAACTTCAGTTCCAAGAATAGCAAATTTTTGCGGCAAAGAATTAACCACATGCGGTGGCACACGCATGGTGACACGACGAACACCCGTACGCGAGGAGGCGCAAGTGCCTACACCCTTCTCCATAGTAACACTAAGGACTTCCCCGAACTGAGATAAACCATCTCGGAGAAGGTCGTTGGAAATATCCAATAAGAGCCGATGGACACGTATGACCGTGATATTGCGATCATAGGGTTCTATGTACAAAACTTGTTTGGTCTTCTTGCACATCAAGCGTCCCAGACCTACAAGTTTCTCCATTAACTCCACGGAATTTAACACAACCATCCATTGGTTGAAATTACCGCTGGGGGCTATACCCCACACATCCTCGGGTTTTAACACCGTTAGTATAGGGTCCATGATGCCCTCTCGGTCAAAGCGTGAGTTAACTTTGACAATGATACTACGATTACCGATCTCATGGTCCACATATTCCTCCGCAGGTTTCATGATGTATTGTTGAAATCCAAAAAATCCAAATCCAAAAGTACAGTATATTTATAAGTACAATATATTTACAAATAAATGCCGTCCATCAGTGGCGGATCGTGTACCGGTGTACACGAACACAACAATAATCCAAGAGTATATACGGCGATGAAACAGAAAAGTTAATCCAAATATATTTACATAGAAGGAAACAGGAACAGATGAAAAGCGAAAAAACACACTATGTCTATCACCGTAGCCGATGAGCAGCTACGGGGAGCAATACATGTGTTCGTAATCCACTTTAAAGAATCCTTGCCCAGCTGTGATAGCGCGAAGACAAGAATAATCAGTATCGATAAATACACTGATATATACAGGCCAATCTGCAAGAGTAACGTTTTTTAATTGTTTTATTCAACCACTGCTAAACTATTGTGTTAATATTTGGGGGAAGTGCACTGATTCTGATGTACACAGAATTGAGGTACTAAGAAAACGAGCTGCTCGGTTAATCTTAGATTGTGGTTTCGAAATTTCTACCACGGACTTATACAAGCGATTAAAGTGGCTTCCATTTAAACAGCACGTAATGTACAGCGAATGTGTCCTGGTGTACAGCAGCTTACACGGATCTGCTCCTACTTATTTAAAAGACAAGCTTATATTGTCTACAAGTAGACAAACCCGATTTACTAGATCCTATGTAAATATAGATCAATTATATGTCCCATTCTCACGAACAGATTTTTATAAGAGAGCCTTCTCTGTCTCGGGCCCAGTGGCGTGGAATTTTCTGCCATCCCGTGTCAGAAACAGCTCATCTTTGGCTGTGTTTAAACACGAATGTTTTAAATACATTTACGAGGATGTTTTTACCAAATCATGATCCTTATTGTGTTAGAATGTGAGCTCTATTTTTTTTTTTATACCCTATACACTGTTTGTTATTTATGATTGTTATAGCACTCGGCTCCCAGGAAGAGCATCGATAGATGATGGCTGACCGAGTTTTTATAAATAAAGCTTCTATTCTATTCTATTCTATTCAATCGATATCCGAATGAAATGAAAGGAACCACGCTGGCTGTCAATCAAGTGTCACCAGCGGCGAGGGAAAGCTGGCGCGCAAACACCAGTGTCAATCACCGTGGCCGATAAGCACACACGGCGCGCAGCTATTGTTCGTAGTTAAATCCAATTAAAAAGCAAACAACACCTCCCACACAGCCAAGAGCGCAGGGAAAGTTAACTGATTCTTAGAATCTGAACGCAGAGTACTCCTTATTAGGTAGTGTGGCGGCAAAATCCAACCGTCCAAATAACACGTGGCAATATTCAGGTGAAAACTTTGCCAAAACCGCAAAACTTTAAACATCCAAAACTACAAAAGTTGAAGACCAAATTTCTTCAAACTTCACACACGTGTAGACAAAGCCTTCCGGAAGAGGTATTCCAAATTTCACAAGTGACACTGGAGAATAACCTAGGAAAAACACGATCCAACACGGAGAGACGAAAAACACAGCTGATAAGAACAGATACTACACTTTGATCTTAGCCAAAAGGCCGAGAAGCGATGCCGGTCAGCGCCCCCGGTGCCAAATATCAATCGTCAGTTTTCTACATGCGTGCCGGTCGATCCATGGCCGCCATCATCCTCTATCTATCCCTATTTTGCCCCGTTGGTAAACAATCTCTCATTCCCACCTAACCCACACGTCAGTCCTTCCACCGACATTCTGCTTTCGAAAGAGCCAAAACTTTTCCATTTACTCGCCCTTTTATCCACATCCAAATTTCCACAAATCAAGGCGCGCTCGCTGCACGTGCAATGCATGCGAGTGTTATGTATTCCAGTCAATACATCAGCCCACGCGACACGTACGTGCAGCAGACGTATGGCACATGCCAACGCGCAAGAGTGACCCGCCCCTTGACCGTGCAGGCAGACTGACTAGCTCATCGTAAACTGGAGAAATAAGTTTCAAAGCATTTATCTTTTCACAAACCTGCCTATAGTGGGCGCTGACACCTGGGAAACACGAATATGACATCGCTTTTTCCCCTAGACCGCTCCTTCATCGAACCGAAAATGTTAGTACGTTGAAATAGGTACATAAAATGGTCGCTGTAGTCGACACAAAGGTTTGCTGGGAGAAAGTCGAGGCGGGAAACTGACCGCCCGGAGGTAGCGCTTCTCACAACCTCTTTCTTCCGCTGAAAAAGTGTGAAAAAATAACAAGAGTCGTTGTAGGTGAAGCAAAATTGGTTCTATTCTTGAATTTAACTTAGGAAGTGTGGGCCAATCTCGGAAGTACTGCAATCCCGAGCCGACCCGTGGCGAGGATGGAGCAAGCTCCAGGTCTCTCGCCTCCGTCCAAAAATCAGTTTAATATCGAAGTGCCCAAATAGGACACGTATCAGATATTAAGCTGATAAGAACAGATACTACACTTTGATCTTAGCCAAAAGGCCGAGAAGCGATGCCGGTCAGCGCCCCCGGTGCCAAATATCAATCGTCAGTTTTCTACATGCGTGCCGGTCGATCCATGGCCGCCATCATCCTCTATCTATCCCTATTTTGCCCCGTTGGTAAACAATCTCTCATTCCCACCTAACCCACACGTCAGTCCTTCCACCGACATTCTGCTTTCGAAATAGCCAAAACTTTTCCATTTACTCGCCCTTTTATCCACATCCAAAT
>JAVTVY010028801.1:0-12132 GCA_036873755.1 Hanleya hanleyi
TGTATACTAATGCACTTCTCACTCCCACTTACATGCAGTATTGACTCATATTATGCGTATGTGATTCTAAAAACAATGCCAGTAGTTATTTTCTCTGATATCTCGGAACATTTCCGCTTTCTGTCATTCCATAATATCGACACGGTGTTAGATTTGTAGGTTCGTGTTGCATATATCAGTTCTTTATGATACAAACCGTTAGTCTGCTTAACCAGAATCGGTCATTCGAATGTTTTCTGAATACTTGAATCAACACGGTTAAAACATCGGATTGATATGTCTGACCAATTGGTTGAATGTCCCGTGGATTGCAACATCAGGACTATACTTGAACGCTGAGAGTTGAATCTATGAACACTGTAGGTTAAAGACTAGGCGTTTGTATTCAAGTCTTTATTTTTTCTTTAGATCTAACACTTGTACTCATTCTACCCAGCTACAAATATGGAGAATTCAATTGTTAAACGCAACCTTAAAAGATGGTGGAAAACGATGCCGGCGTACTGACAAGAAGTCATATGACCCCATAGACAAATATACTGACTGCATATTTTTAAAACATCACAAGAACCAAAGTTATCCTTGTGATGATTTGCATCCCAGCCAGTGTAACTTTACATGTTTGTGCAACCTTACTTAAGCTTATACATGTAATGTTGCGTTTAATTATACCCATAATCTGGATAGTGAAATGAAAGGATTACAAGCGTCTGGTCCGTCATTCATAATTCAGCCGTCGTCCATTAAAGAATATCCGCGTCCATAATCCAAAGACCTATTCCATAACTGGCATCTTAGCAGCAGTTGACAACATTTAACCCTAAACCGTAATGTGATTACTTTTAGGATGATATGAACATGCCTCCGAGATGTCTTTCCGGCATTATTGAGAACTGTTAGTTCTCTATCGATATCTACCTCCTAATGATTGCCGGATATGACGACTGATTTTAGTGAAACGGTTCACCATTTTCACCGGTTTCACAGTTTTCATGATGTTGTCTGAGACTAACAATATATGTTGGTGCAACCTCCCCACAACGCATGCTGCGTATCTCACAGATTCGCACGAGATGTGCTGTATAGCAGCACATTGTAGTTGACTGAGACCAGATCCTGCACATGTCGATTGTAAAAGTATTTAGTAGACCACCTTCGAATTTTCGAATTCGAATGAGCAGAAACTGGATCATTTTGTGTGCCTTTCTTTCCTCCACAAGAAGCCATGATTTATATCATAAGGACTCCTGAAATAGCCAGCGTGTATTGTCGGCAAATCGATTGGCGTAACCATTGTTCATTTTGTGCCATTATTCTGTATAGGTATTCAATGATAGATTGTTCGGACCCTCAAGTAATCTTCACTAGATTATCAAAACTATCATATTTCTGAGGATCGATCAGAAAGTCATCATCTTGAAGAGAATTACGCCACTTCTGGGAATCTTCTATCGTAATTTCGATGTATTCCTAGACTGTTTGCAGCAATACCTCAATTGAATGGAAGCAGAGTACAGAAGCCGGAAATGTCGAACAACATATAATCTCAATAATCTACAATCTCCTCCTACGTTATTGCCCCTGTATTTTCAGCGTTCTTTACTAAATCTACAACCCGAATACCATTACCCAATCTCCCTACATTTTACCTTAGACTCTGATCTTGGTCAACACACCCTCGTGATTGTCGCCGCGAGTTTATCACATCAGAAATTAACAAGGCCCTTTGAGTTTTGAATCTTTCATATGCGTAATATCTTGTACCTGCCATAATTAAATAATATGAAAACGGGATTAAAACCAAATGAGAACAGGAGTTATATCGACGCCACGCTGGTGTCATAAATTGTATGTAATGTATAGAAAGTCGGTCGCACTCCTATACCATCCTCCACAATGCAGGTCTGTATATACTCCGTACACTTCGTATCAGCCCCTGCACTCAGATTATGAGAGCAAAGTTATTACTCGAACAGACCCTTTAAAGTAACAGCCAATGAGCGGACGGCGTTATAGCGTGTTTCGCCGGTTCACAGACAAGCAGACTTTATAATGGGAATACGCTGTAGAACGGTCTCTTGATGTGCTCGCTGAAAGGACACGTAGGCTTCTCTCCAGTCAAAACAATAATGGTTACTTACAAAGGGGATGAAATATACGACACATTGCTGACTTCTAATTTTTTCAAATATGGGGCATATTCGAAAAGGTCCTGAGGTTAAGAAGGGAGTTCGGAAAGTCTACTAATAAACGACTGATTTTAGTCATGACGAATTCGCCTTCTGTCATGGCTCGGCTTTGTCAGACGAACCATGACTAGGTTGATGCCCTATACGGACTATTCTTGTCCACACGATATTGTAAGTTCCTCTTTATTGGCATTTGCCAAACTTCAAAAGTGTGATGCCCGCAAATTCAGTAGCGGCATTCGCTCATTTGTTATGAACCGGTCTCCTTAAATTTCATAACACCCGTGTTGTATGTACGCGCACCACCATACATGAACTCCACTGTGTCCAAGTTCAATTTTGAATACAAATAGAACTATTTGCAAGGTACCTGTATGTGTGCCTAACAGTTTGATTTAAAGTTGTGCAGAAAGTTTTCTTTCCAGTAAATATCAACGACTGTGTATATCATGATTTGTTGATTTCGGGAAATGGCCTATCGCACTACTCGGCAACCTCGAAACGTACATAATTTTCGCTTTGCCGAAAAACGCTTTATGTTCGTTATATTTGTATTCTCGAGATGTGAGAAGTAGAATACTCAGATTATGGTGATTTTCTCATCAATACCATGGTGTCTCACGCTGAAAGGTATAAAATAAAATTTTGAAGTTTTGAATTGAAGATCCGCCATGCCGGTTTTTGCACGTGAATCGTGTATGTTTACACCCTGACGCCTTTCCTTTCGAGCGGAACCTCGAGCACATCGACCTACTTTGATCAGTACACCACAGTGTACGGTTTTTTTACAGCCTAGTGAATTGACCAATTTAGAGACATAATAAGTGGAAAGTGAAAACGTCACCGTTTTGGAGGTTCTTGTCTGTGGGAGACTATTAATGGCAGGTACCGAACAATGTAATGTAATAGAACTGACGTGTAGTGTGACTTTTCGACTAGTTAAAAAGACAGTGATGAATGACCTTTTAAAAACCTTCAAACTTAGTTCCGCGCTGTAGATATAGTCTGACAGGTTGCGGCCTTAGGATAAGCAAGGTCCTCTCAGTTCTACTATAAATTGTTTTACAGATGTACGCCACTTTGTACAACCCTAGTCAATAAGATTATCGAAATGTCTATAATCGCTCTCTATTAGCCCTAATTTTTGGCACGTACGGCTTTGTTGGTACATGGCTAGTTCAATATTATCAGTTTTTTTACCCACCCTCACGAAACGGGGATTATAAGCATCACTCCATCGATTTGGTAAGCCAGATCTACTCCAATGACATTAATCAGGGTATATAAACGGATCATCTAATGTTATCGATCAAGTGAACTATTAAGGGACAAGTGAGGCTGGTGAGAGCGTATCTAGAAGCTTTAGGAATATGCCTGGGAAATGGTGTTAAGTTCTAGCCTTGACCACTTTGTTGTCATGTTTGGCCATGCCCTACTTCATTGCATTTACAAGCGTCTGGTTCGTCATTCATAATTCAGCCGTCGCCCATTATAGAATATTCCATACAACAGTATTAGCACCAATTCAAAAAGACAATCATAATATACATAAACATAGGCTAGTTTCCTGCAAGAGAGAAGCGGTCAATAATTTTCAATGACGCCGGCAAGACATCATGATGCTCCAAAAATATCAAATCCGTATCGCTGATCAGTATTCTTAATCCCTAATAATCGTTGTAAACTCGTCATCTAGAGAATGATGTATCTGTCACGCTTTGATTCTGGGTGTTCATATGATCACCATGAGTGTTGATAACTGATATAAAACAGGTCGGATGTTAACTGCAATATTGCCATCAGTATCAGAGTGCATTATTCCTGTGAATGGAATATGCGCTGTGGGGAGTTTAATAATGGTTCTACAACTGGCGTGTCTTATACACTTAGATGCGTTTGCTTCGATGTGGTATACTGAATGAAGTTGTCTTAAGTTTTTTGATTGTAGAGAAGGGAATTCATTTCAGAGGATTTAGACCTATTGAATGAAATAGATGATATGGATAAAAATTAGCTGCACATCCGTTGTCAACACTTCGCTTCGGGGATCGTAATTGTTGCTAGAAAGGCATCCTGTGGCAAGAAAAGATGTCTCGTGGATATTTTCATCAAACAGACTCAATTATGAGATGTTAATAGTTTCTTAGCGCTCTTCGCTATGGAAAAAGTCAAAAGGAATAATTTGACAAACTAAAACACCATTGATGTACTTGAATGACAGATAACCTGACAATGTGCACCGGGGTTGTTTCTGATAAGCCTTATCTTTATTTGTCCACTACTTGGAAAGTCCATCTCCTGTTTGCATGCAAACCTTTATTTGTTCCTAGTTTCTCACGAGTCCTCGAAAAATAAAAAAAACGAATTTCATATTTCATGCAGGTCATACAAACCTATATTTCCTGCAGGCCATACAACGCCTAGTCTCTAACTAACAGTGTTCATAGATTCAACTATCAGAGTTCAAGAAGTCTTGATGTTGCAATCCACGGGACATTTAATCTAATTGGTCAGACATATCAATTCGATGTTCTAACGGTGTTGATTCAAGCATTCATGAAGCAATCGAATTGCCGCTTGTAGTTAAGCATATTAAAGGTTTGTATCATGAAGAATTGACGTATCATGAAACATAAGCATTCACAGAGCCTTGATATCGGATTCACCATAAATCCGTTGAAAATATCTTGAAACTTCCTTTCGTGGAAAAAAATCAAGAAATAAGTCCTTGTTTACTGTGGTAAAACACCTACAATAGATCGGGCTGCGATGGGATGAGTCTAAGTTTGGTCACAAAGGCCGTCGGCCTGAGTGATCAAACGTGAAGACTCATCCTGAATCTACCATACTGAAAACGGCACAATGTGAAGATGTTTCCTGAAAAGAAAGATATTCTCATGTATTTGAAACTGGATTAACGCCCCTATACCCGACAAAAAATGCTTGGGCCCGCCAATTAATCCAAGCAAGCAACACCTGCAAGTCGCGTGCCTGAAATCGACACGGGTTGGAGAGTCCATAATGACAGCATTTGATGCTTTCCATTCAAAGAACACGTATGGCCTTTATGTAAAATCACCTCCTGTGTTCTCAGAGTGTGAGCAACCAATTTGTTATCCAATGCGGTGCCACAGATCATCAACAAGTTTAAATAAAATATATCAACGTTTGGATGTCAGGCACAACCTGTAGTTCCCGCCGTTTTACTCTTCCTAGTATATTATGCTTTCGCAGCACCTTCCGTAGCTTAGAAGTGTTATCATCCAACTCATGCGATGCCTGTATCTGCCCCTGAATCTGTCGTACAGCTGCCTGCTTCTCGGGCATGTGCTCACTATGTAATGGTTTTAAATGTCTTTACACATTATATAACGGATGAATACACCATTCGTAAACCAGAATAGGTGTATCTGTCTATATATCTCCCGTAAATGAAGATTAATGACAGTTCGTCCTCTTTATATTTAAATATCTCTAGAGGCTCGGAGCAGCTTATGACCCGCACTGCGAGTATATCTTTCAAGCTGGTCAGCTAGAATTGTATACTTTCTTCTTATTATGTGAAATAAAGGTCAGACTTTTATTGAACGATTATCTTGTGGAACAAAATCAGTTTTCGGGTTATTTAATCGCAAGTGTTAAATTATCAAGAGCGGTAGAATAACACTATCTGTAAAATCTAGTAAGTCAGCTCATGTCTACGCTACAATTCGATGTATCTGTGCTGACGGTATGTACATGTATATGCATGTAAATAATGCAGTGGGGTAAATCCAACAATTGAAAATCCACTTGAACGTTTTAATTATACGATAAATAGCTTAATTTGTATACGTTCAGTTTACTACTTTTACATTCTTGGTCATATCAACAACGGGATGGCTTGGTGACAAGTATAGTTTAAATGATCTGATTCGTGAATAACGGGCCAACCTGTTCCGCAAGGCAACGAAATCGATCGATAATGGAAAAAACGGTGGCAATATCCGGAGCTTGACGGATGGATTGCTTTTTCTCTGGAGTCAAACTGTCGTAGAATGTCCAAGCTAGAGTGATGAACAGGATCTCATGTCTTATATAAATTGCCTTTGCAATTTTGTCGGAGAGCTGTTTGAGCGGCTTAGAATCGCAGTTACATTTTCCTTCGCAGCTCTAATCGTTTTGTTCTTTAGTTTTTCTGTGTGTCTTAGCTCCCATTACTTTTCGCTGTCAACACTTCTAAACTGTAAGGTTCATTAAGGTAATATTCTCGCAGTACTGAAATCAAATCGATTGTTTGTCTCATTTTGGCCAGTGTGTGAATATTAATTCGATATATGCTCCTGGCGCAATTCACATTTCTTCATTGTTTGCTTTGCCAGTACATATTTCACGAGTGAAGAAATATGAATTATAGCAATATCTGTCTCTCACATGAATATGTTCGATAAATTCGACAACGTTCGTCTATGTGAGTAATGAGGGACGATGTGCGATGATTGTATTTTTTCAAGCTGATGAGAAGTCAATGACGTGGATACGGTAAGATTAAAATCTTTTCTGTCGATTTGCATTATTTCCGTTAAAATAGACATTACCATTATGTATAGGTGACCATGAATAACGTCCTGGGTGTTGTCATACTTTGCCATTGAGTTTGCCATGAATACTATACATCTACATATACTGAACAATCCTTTCTGTCGTATTTCTGTGTCATCCAAACTCGATGAAGCACATTCGTCGCGCTTTACGATCCCTCAGAAAGTCAGAGGTTATTACACGGACATTTAAGAGGCTACAAACTCTGATAATGAGAGGATGGTGTGAAGAAACTGGTGGTGTTGAACTAGAAGAACACTTCTCGCGGAAGGTTTTTCATGGTATAGTTGATATTCATGAAGAGATATTTTTCCAGTATAACTTCGAATCTCCGGATTTGTAAATAGGGTTCATACTGCAGGTAAGAATCACGAGAGAATGCATACAATAGTCAAGTCTGGGGACATCAATATCTTTATACTCGAGCCTTTTCAGCTGCACACAGACATTAGCTTCCTACATGAAGTATCTGCCGAAAATAGGAGCTTAATTGTGCTGTTATTTGTTCGTCTATAATCTATATAATTAAGAAATAATGTTTTCATAGGCGTGCTCAATGGTTATTTTATGCACAGTTGATGTGGGAAAGTTTGTATTCTAGGGCAAGGGTGAAGCCCGCGCCCTACAGTTTATAAGCTTTCCCATACTAACCGTGCGTAAAATAGCCAATGAGCCCGCCTATGAAAACATTATTTCTATTATAGTGCACTACCCAACTTGATTATCAACAAAGATTATAATGAAAGGCTGAAAACATATTTTAAACTTTGACAACCTTTCTCTCTTTCTTGAGAAAAAAACTCGTCCACTGATGCTCCCGTCTCGGTTGGCATCGTGCCAATGCAGTGGACGAGTTTATGTGGCCTCTCAAATGGGAAGTGATATTGTCAGATGCGACAGCTGTGTGGAAATAACGTGGATATATGTCTATTTGTGTCGCTTTGTTAATCGATGGAAACAACAGTTAAACTTGAGAAAGAAATTTCATCTTGTAATTTATTTGTTTGTTTTATTCGATTGTTACTTGTATGGAAGCAGACCTCCCTTTCCTCATCCGACTTGTGAAATGAAATCTCGCAATGAACACCTGCACTTGACTGGTGTTGATTTCACATAACCGTGCTAAAACGTGTAATAAATGGACGGTTAGCTTGATGTTATTGGCAAAAGTGTTATGGAATATTTGGTAGAGGTATGAATGAACAGACGAGAAAGGTATCGTGATTGCTTTTATTCGCATTAGCTATAGAGGTGGGAGCAAGGTCCTCACACCGCAACTACAGGTGGTGGTACACTTTCTAGCACCGCTGCTCCTGAATGACGCATTCTCTTAATTGTACTGTACTTTCAATGTATATGATTAAGCAATATACTTGAATATTTAAACTTGAATCTTCAATAACTAAACCAATTGATAAAGTCGCAAGTAGTCACACGCATCCTTGAGTTCGTGGTGCTAAGCCAAAGGTAACGGAGATCGCTTAGAAACGGTGTGAGGGGCTTGCGGTGCCTTGTCTACCGAAGCAATCATCAGTTTTTTTCGGAGACAATAATGACGGGTAGCGATCAATTTAACGTAGAACGGACGTCGAGTGAGAATTTCCGATATATTCTAGCTTAACAGACAGTGATAAATCACCTTTTAGAAACCTTCAAGTTGGAGGGGGAAAAAACATTGATATTGCTAAACGATCTACGCTAATATTACACTTTGTACAACCCTATGCATTATACTCATCAAAATATCTATAATCACAATCTATTAGCCACAATTTTGATACGTATAGATTTATTCGTGTAGGGGTAATTCGATTTAATCACTTCTTGTGGCCCATCCTCACGAAGCGGTTACAAGAATCCACTCCATCGATTCAGTTAGCCCGTTTATGAGTGCAGCTGGTCGGAACGTATCAAGAACGTGTAGGGTTATGGATTGTTGTTATGATGTTAAGCTATAACCTTGACCAGTTTGTTTTCATATTTGCGCATTTTCCCTCTTCTCTGCAACGACTGATGTAATACAAATCATTCTATACCACGTCAGATATCTTCGACAAATTGCTATGCGCATGGAACACAAGCGTGTAATATGGCTCTGTTTCATCACTTTGAGATTTGCTTTGAGTTGGTAAACCAAATGAAGTAGTCTTAATTTCTTTCGATTATGGCCACGGGGATTCATTTCAGAGAATTTATGCCTAAATAGGTGCCAGGTAAATGTCCGCACTTCGATAGTCAAGAGTCCCCCCTGTGATCGTAATGGTTACTACATTATAACCTGTCGCATGAAAAGATAACTATAAAAGATCTCATAACTAAACTCATCAAACAGTCTCATTTATGAGATGTTGATATTTCCCTATTGCTCTTCAGTTCGGAAAAGTCAACAGGATTAACTTGACAAACGCAACCACCATTGATGTACTTGAATGACAGCTAGATAACCGGGCAATGCGCAGGACCGGGATAGTATCTGACCAGCCTTATCGTTATTCGTCACGCTGTTTGCAAAAGTCCAATCTCCTGTTGGCATGCAAATCTTTATTTGTTCTCGGTTTCTCAGGAGAGCATCAGTATTGCAAAACACGAATCAAAAGATATTTCATGCAGGCCATACACCGACTCGTCTCCATAGCTGAAAAAAACATTCATTGATTCAACTGAGAATGTTCAAGTCATTTTGAATGTCGCAATCCACAGGCCAGTCGACAACCAATTGGCTAGACATATTCGGAAAATTTTCCAGAACATTCCGTCCAATGTACGTTCTAGCGGTGTAGATTCAAGCATGCACACAATTTTCGATTTGCCGCTTCTCGTTTAGCAGATTTAAGACTTGTACGAACATATTAATGAAAGAACTGCCATATCATGCAACATCTCTACTCTACTGAACCGTCATATCGAACTTCCTTAGAATATCGTAAAACTTGACATCAATAATTTGACATCTCTAAGGTCTAGAAATCTTGAATCTATGATTACATTGACAGCTTAGGTTCAATGAACACTGATAGCTTTTACACGCGCGTCAAAATATCTATAATTGTCTCCATTAGCCCTAGTAGTGATCCATACAACTGTCTCCCAACCGTGACAATTTAGGACGTAATCGTTTCCTGTGATCCAATGAGGGCAAGAGAGTGCTCCATTGATGTCCGATTCTCTAATCAATTACTCCTCATTAAATCGCTGAAGTAAAGTGTATAAACCACTTGCAGGCACTATCAGCTCATATCTGATTGTAGAAAAAATCTCAATGGCAGACAACATTTCAAACGTTCAAATAAGCTTTCGGCTTGCATGTATGGAGCTGGAATATATTTTTCAGATGATGGCTGGCTACTCTATTCCAGAGCTGACACTTGTAGTTATTCAGCTTAGTTTCCCTGTTTATGAAGGAGCCCATTGTAAATGGAACCTTACTTATTCAATATCTCGATCATACGGAGAGTTAACTGTACCCACAAGTTCTCTCTACAAGCACAGATCATCCAACCATCCTTCACGCTGTCGAACGATTCTATACTCACTCGTATCACTCACGGCCTCTTATATAACAGAATACATGATCACGAATAGGATTTAAAGATCGGAGCATCGTGATATCTTGTCTGCATTATTGCAAATTATGCAAGGTGTTCAAAATATTATCCCGGAAATGTATCCGATGAATATCGGATCCCCTCCCCGTTTTTTTTATACTTTTGCACTTGGCATATCCCGGAATCTGATTAGATATTTGGTAGTGCAAGCCATCCATTCCGAGAAATGGTCAGGAGATTCGTTCATCTGCGTATACACTGGATCATTGTGTCATTGTCTTATCCTTCCTTTGGAATCCTTCCCCCGACTCATGATTTGACATAAGGATTGATAAACGCGTATTATCAGTAAATCGATTGTAACTTTTTTCAACCATTGTTCAGGCTGTGTCATGATTCTGTATAAATAATATATGATGACAGATTGTTTGTGGCCACACGTACCCTTCACTCGATTACTATGACGATCATATTTCTTATAATCGATAAGGATGTCATCTTGCTGGAGAGAATCGAGTCAATTCCTGGAATCTTCACTCGGTAACATAGTTAAATACAAACAACGGGATCTCTTTTTACGCACTTTAGTGGTTAATTCAAATTCCAAATGGAAACGCTCTATTTCCATTGGCTTACCACGGAAATTTAAAGAATATCCAGTCAATCACAGAGTGTCTGTAAAGGATCATCGTGATCCTTTTCTGGTTGAATAACACAGACTGTTTGTATATACGTTAACCCTACCTGGCCTGGTGAGGCCAAAATGGCCCCCTACCAAACTTTCTGCGCTATCTCCGGAACGACAAAAAATGGACAGCTGAAACTCCGTGACTTTATAGTTTATCATATTAGGGTCATTTGGAGCCTATTTGCATGATCCCCGAGCAGAGGATCATGAGTGAATTCAAGATGGCGCCCACGTGGGGTACCAGAAAAGTGAAATTTTCTTCATATTTCTTCAAAATTTATGTTTTTTCCCGATGAAAAGTGGACAAAAACTATTTTATTTCATATTACAATAATATTTACTAATTTATCGTGCAGTTTTTGCGGAGAAATCGCATAAATAAAAAATTTGGAAAATCTGACTGAAAAATCGACCAAAAAATGTCGTTTTTGAAAATGACGTCACTGTGACGTCATCAAAGCTACCATCTTGGATATTTTTACATTTTCTAGTAGAGCTTGATCCAAGGGCATGGTGTGGTGAGTTTCAGCTCCCTAGCTCAAGGGCTAAGAAAAATAATTAGGGGGAACCATTTCGCCCCTCACCCCGGGCCAGGATACGTCCCAAAAAGCCCAGGCCAGATAGGGTTAAATACGACGATCCTTCAGTCAATTACTGAAGATCCAAGTGCATATCCTCGATACAAAACGACCTCCTGCAACGTTATCGTATCTGTCTTCACAATTTTCGTTATTAGAATCTGCTGCTCGGATACCACTACCGGAGCTTCCCAATAAGTTAACCAGAGGCCATATAGGGCTTCCGCCAAACGACTCCATGAATTTACACCGTCTGTGAATTTATCACATCGGCAAACAACATTAACCTCTGAGATATGAATCTTTCATGCATGAAATATCTGTTATTTGCCATAACTCAAATCAATCCAGGATGTTTTTCATCAACTAATATGAAATGGATTTAAAATGTAACAGGAACAGGAGCTGTGATAATGGCACAGTGGTGTCAATATTGTGGGAGATTCGTGCAGAAAAGAATCGATCGTGATACTCTACTGCCCACCTCTCCTCCACAAAAACGGATTTTCCTGTTATCTCACAAGTGACAAACCTATAGTGGGGGACTTACA
>JAVTVY010028802.1:0-12292 GCA_036873755.1 Hanleya hanleyi
ACACACGGTTGCATAATATACGATTGCATTTGTATGGCGATTGGCGTGAAATGACTGTGGTGAATCCTTTTTTAAATAGTTCTTACTTCGCCGACAGTTCGTCACAAATTAAAATCACGTCACCAAATATGGGTTCAATTTCCCGCCTTCTTCATATCGCTCCCTGATCTGTAAAACTTTCATATTTCACTTTATTATATCAACTAATGACACGGTATGCGGACATTAGACATTACAAGCGTCTAGTCCGTCATTCATAATTCAGCCGTCGTCCATTTTTATAAAAAAAATAAGGGGGACTAAAGTATTTTTCTTATAATTAGTCGCGGGTTTGAGGGCTTCTGTAAAATCAACCGTATGGTTAAAATCAATTTCCTTTTTTAGAACGTGTATAACAAAGTTATATCTATAGAATGTCATACCACTCTCCGTGATAACTGCTACAAAACTTGAGTTTTAGAGCTTTTTTGTACTACCCGGGTTAAATGCCATAAGGGTTGTTCACGTGAATCTTCATCAATACATGGTATGTCGTCATAATCTATTCCTTTTTCTCTGGCCAAAGGGCAATAGGCGGGGCGAGATGTCATTCAAGGGTTGCTCTGTTTGTCGTTTGGTTATGAAGACATGAGATTAAACTATTGTCGTTGACAAAGAACGAAAGATTTGAGAATACGGGTGGACCAGTACAGCCGCTATGTTATGCAAATGTCCTCGACACCTCAAAGATTTGGACGCCTCTCAGACACAGCATAACCGTATCACTTCAATAGTATGGTGATCTAGTTGGACCAAAAGTGTGCCCCGCATTACCTCATCAAAAGCGTGAGCGACAACGCAAAGGGTGACGTCGTCTTCCAAAACACGATGTCGCCCTTTCGCGTCGCGTGTCGCCTTTGACAATGTTGAGTGATAGGACGACGACGTCGCTTTCATACACCAGGACGTCGTGTTATTTGTACCTATCAATAGTTCAATTTGTAGGCAGAATTTCAATCAGTGCTCTTCGACGCATCGTAGGTTTAGAAATGTAATTAATGAGAGAGCAATCAAATTAAACTATACACTTACAATACCGTTGATGATGTCCGACTCTAATCGACTGGATCAATAATGGGATATTTGCTATAAAAATGTAAATATAGGTCATACGGCCATCCATAGATTACACCGTCATTGAAATAAAGATCGTGTGAAGTTGTCATTTTAATTCATGCAGTCACTCATGGAGGCATTGCCCCTGTCCTTGTGAAGGTAACATCGATTGAGGACACTTTCCCATATATAGAACTGAATAGCTCACCCCGCCTATTTCCCTTTGGCCAGAGAAAAAGGAATAGATTATGAC
The DNA here is from genome assembly GCA_036873755.1 of Hanleya hanleyi. Classification (NCBI taxonomy): domain Eukaryota; kingdom Metazoa; phylum Mollusca; class Polyplacophora; order Lepidopleurida; family Hanleyidae; genus Hanleya; species Hanleya hanleyi. The sequence continues at coordinate 1,349 of JAVTVY010028802.1, forward strand.
GACATACCATGTATTGGTGAAGATTCACGTGAACAACCCTTATGGCATTTAACCCGGGTAGTACAAAAAAGCTCTAAAACTCAAGTTTTGTAGCAGTTATCACGGAGAGTGGTATGACATTCTATAGATATAACTTTGTTATATACGATCTAAAAAAGGAAATTGATTTTAACCATACGGCTGATTTTACAGAAGCCCTCAAACCCGCGACTAATTATAAGAAAAATACTATAGTCTCGACTTTTGGTACTCGGACAAAGGAGCAGCTGCCTGGGAAAACGTATACAGGTAACAAACGAGGCAGGTGTTCTATATTACTCAACCATTGGAGTGGGACTATGTGGACAATGTACGCCTCATGCAAAAGCGATATTAACTGGTTGACAATGAATGGAAATAGGGCAAAGCATAAAAACGTACCACGTTATGTACCACGCTGGCTTGGAAGTGAAGCAAAATATTGACTACCTAATTGAGCCTGTTCATTGTCAATGTAAAGATATTACAAATTCCATAGTTTGCAGTAGAAGCGAATCTGGATTCATTTTCCGAGGCGGATAACTCTTTTAGACAATTCCTGGTTATCTCGCCGGATTTGAACATTTAAGGTTACAGCCATAGATACAGCGAGAGAAGAGAAATCCCTATGCATAGCAATACATGCATCGAGAGAAGAGGATCCCCATGATGCTGATGGTCGAACCAGTAATGTGGGCGCCTTTGTCATTCGGCAACGAATCGGTACATGAAAGGAAAGGTTGGAAAAACCCTGATATACCTCAGGTACTGGAGGGTGTGTCCACGAGATATACTTCTATGTCCAGCCAAATAGGTATGAAGTGTAACACCTTTTCCTGTCTTACGCTATAGATTACCAGACCATGGGTTCAATTTCGATAAAAGTTCTGACTGCGCATGCGTGGTGCATATTCTGACCTGAGGTGGACGCTATGTGATCTAGGTGGGCCATTCGTGGTCCCAGTGAGCCGTGTGATGTGTCATATTAAAGCATTCGTGGATGAAAGGACCAGTGCGTCGCGGAGATGCCGTCAATCTGCGGATGTGCCGTGGAAAAGGAGCATTTCAATGGACTTTTCGGGGTAGAGATAGACCATCCGTGGTCCGATTGGATCGTACGAGGTGTCATACCGAAGCACTCGCCCGACTGAACTGGCGTGTCGGGGAAATGCCGTCAATTTGCGCATGCGCAGTGGGAAAAGGGCATTGGAGTTGACGTTTTTGGTAGGGATGGGCCGCCCTTGGCCCAAACGCGGCGCGGTTGGTGTCCTATTGAAGCTCTTATTGGTAGAGTCAGACTGGGAGTAGAAACGTGCATGTGCATTAGAGGAGTAGTAGAGACAGGGCACTTTTTGTGGTGCTGACAAAGTTACTTCAAGGTTATCAAGGCACTTCAAGGCACTTCAAGGTTATGTGCATGTACATGCACCGAGAGAAGGGGAATCCCCAACGGAACGTCTCAACGCCTTATTTTAACGCCTTGACCCTCGCGTCAACACCTTAGCGCCATGATGCAGACAGATGACAGAAAAAAGACCAACACGTTCACAAGTTATCATATAGTTTATTTTCCCCTCCATCACATCATACCCACGCCGGGGGACCGCGTTGTGTATATTTGCAATTTAAGTGTGCTTCTGTCCAATCAGAACTCGCCATTTGATGTTGCATCTGTCATATTCGTTCATGCCGTAGATGTATTTTCGACTGATCTTTATCTAATCCGAAGACGTCAGGTGGTGTTGCGTCAACCTTCAATCATGTTCGCTGTTGTCCGTTAGACGTATTCCTAATCGTCGCCGGGTAGTCCAGGAATCTGTAACGGCAACATGTCCTGGAACAGCTGTTTGCGCATCATGATCGAATCATGCATGGCCTCGTTGGGTGGTAGTCTCATATCCTCTTCCAAGTAACGCTTGGTCTTCAGGATGGACTTATGTGTGGGGTCGCCTTTTATTTCAAGCGGTAGCAGGCTATACTCTTCATAGATCGCCATGACTGTTTTCCTGATTCCGGGGCGCATTTGGATGTGAGCCGGTTGTAAGTTACCATGCCTGACATCTTCGATCGCCTCAGCACAATGCAATACTAAAGGTAGGTTCTACCTCACTCAGGCTTCTCTGGGACATAGCCTGACTACCTGAGGTCAAGCTGTCCGTATCAGTGGATAGACTCTCGGCAGTCTCTGCATCGGTATAAGTCGGTGGACACTCAGCAGTCTCAGTATCAGTATCGGCTTCTTGCGGTTCGTGTCCTCATACCCGCTTCTGGTGTAGCATCATATCGTAGTATCTGGTGAACGTGGGTTCGCACTCAGAACATGTATAAACCAGATTAACGGTCGGACGTCGACTATGCACGTCCTTGAGATACGCTTGATTTTATGGACGTAACACACTAACGTCCGCCAACGACTAGCTTCATCAAAATGCAGTGACGCTCGTCAACGTCCGTGGTTACGCCTTGACGATCTTTCGTAACGCCTTATCGCCCGTCTCAACGCCTTAACACACTATCTAAACGCCTTAACGCACCATAATAATGCCTTAACTACCTATCGTAGTGCCTTAACGCATTGTCAAACGTCCAGTCACATCCTTTGACTATTGACCATTGACCCTTGATAAAAGTGACGTCATCACCGGAAGTGCCCTTTGACCCCTGCGCATGCAGATTCCAGGACATCCCGGAGATGTCATTTCAACATTGAAGCAACTGAGGTGGCATATCACTGTTTCGTACTAAAAACGAAGGAGTTTCCCATTGGTGTAGGAGTCACACAGTGGAATCCCCCCAGAACAGACATGTAAAATTGAAAATGCCATTTTTTAGATTGTGTTGATATAAATCCAGCCTAAAGATTGATAGAAAATCAGAATGGATGAATTTAGGGAAAAAGTATGGAATTTATTGATAAATTGGTGACGACATCATGCACATGGGAACGAGAGTATCATTTAGGTGCCATTTTTGTCACTTTAGCAGACGACTTATTTACACTGAAAACGAGCTGCCGATGGGTATATAATTCCCACTTTTTTTTAAGCTAATATAAACATCTCATTTGCGTAGTGGATACCTCAGCCGTCAGTCGAAAATCAGATCACATTTGGATGTTGTTGTTGTTGTGGGAATGACAGGTCAGTTATGCAATTTTTTTTTTCGAACGTTCTATGTTTTGGCATGAAGATGTTCCTGAGATAGATACATTCATTTTGATATATGATATATGAATAGTTTTTTGTGTTTAGAGTGGTATCACAGCGAGGCACCAAACATAGGGCTAAACACAGCAATCCTGTAAGACATTATACTACAGAGCACCCTGAAGAGCATCTGGGCACCCATTCAGCATACTTGAATTGTAAACATACCCAACACGGCTCTCATCGTGGGAATGATGAGATGGAGGGTATAATAAACTATATGAAAACTTGTTGCTATTTCTTCCGTTTAGACGGGCGTTAAGGCGTTAAGGTAGGCGTTAAGATTGGCGTTAAGGCGTTGCGTGAAGATTCCTCTCCTTTCGCTGCATGTATTTCTATGCAAATAATCTTGAATTGCCTCCGAAAGTGCCCTTTCTGTAATACTCCTCTAGAGGACATGCGCCGTTCACCAGTGGTGATCCATCTTTACTTGAAACGTCCACTCAAATGCACTTTTTCCACTGTGCATGCGCAAGTTGACGTCATTTTCACGACATACCAGTCTAGTTGAACTCTCCCCCGAGGGCGCTTCAACATGACACCCAATACGACCCATTCGGACCAGGGATTGTCCATCTCTACCCCCAAAACATCTATTCAAATCCTCTTTTTTTTCACTGGGCATACCGCGAAGAAGAATGTTCATGAGTGGGTTTTCCATTGGACATCTTAGGCTGGACATAGGAGTATAGCTCGAAGAACCGCCCTATATTACCTGAGGTATATCAGGGTATTTTCAACCTTTCTTATTATGTACTTACTCGTAGCCGAATGAATAAGGTGTCCGCCTTTTGTGCCCGCATTGCTGGTTCGACTCCCACCAGTATCATGGGGATGCTATTCTCTCGCTGCATGTACTGCCATGCATGGGGATTTCCCTTCTCACTGTATGTATGAATATGACCTTAAAGGGGTAAGTTAGGATTGGCCACTTTCTAAGGTCAATTGACCGGCGCATGGATATTTCCGGTGATATCGATTAACATTACAGTGACTGAACCGTATCTGGGGTCGCGTTTATGGGCAGAGATGTTCAAATCAGAGGAGATAAGTAGGAAATGTTCGAAGAGTTATCTGCCCCTAAATGCGAGTCCACCTAAGCTTTCACTACTACTGTTCTTCCCCTAGTTCCAGTACCATCAACTATGCAATTTCAACCTTATGTCATTTTTGAGTCGTAGGCAAAAACCAAGTCTGACATTGGTTTCTATGAAAGATGGACATGTAAAAAAAACAGCATTTACTAGTCTGAAAGGAGCCAGAATTCCGCTTTCGTAATCGACCAATAAGACTTGGCGCAAGTCTGAAACAATTCGTCCCCACCTTCTGAGAACACGCTCTTGCCCACTCACATATTGTGCTTAGGGCATATCCTCGGATCGCAGGACAATGAGTTCGAATCTTGCTGCCAGCTAGCTTAAAACCTCCATGAAATTGTTTTATACACTTTGACAATGAAGTAAACTCACCCGATAGTTCTGATAGTATCAGTAAACCCGTTAGTAGATTAGCTAAGGTATAATCCATGATGTTTAGTACCTGCCTGCCTGTTGCGGAATGTGAACGCTGTCGTGAAACAGTTCTATGTAGTACAGATATATGTCCTGGAACTCGTAATTTGCTAATATGAACACGACAATAATTACACAGAGTTATCCGCATTCTATCTTAGATGCATATCAGGGATGGAACGGTATTGGTTCAAACTTAATTTAGTGGGTTTATGAAACTGGGAAACACAATATTGATGTCAACAAATCGTATCTATAATTGTTTAATTCGTCATTTATCACCTTCACAGCTTCCGCATTTCGGAACCTTTTCATAACTCAAGGAAATATGTTTTTAATTTATGTTGGAGACTGACACTCAGGCACAGGTCCTAATATTGAAAAAAAGGAAAATTAAATTTCGCATGAATAACATTATCTTTGGTATATGTAAAGTAGACATTATTAAGCAAACAGGCAAACTTTTATTTGAATATGACTAAATTTGTTGTCATGGCAACAATCTCAGAGTAATAGAAGTAACTCGGGAATACGTGCAGATAGGAATGTGTAATAACCTTTAAAATTGTGTGCGTCAGAAATAAAATTATGTCGGTGACTCTCATTTTTTAATTTGTCTTCAGATGAAACGGTGATTTATGTGTCATCCAAAATTTATGTTAATCTTTATCAAAAATTTCAATTTTATGGTTATTTTTCTGTATTTTTCTATCATTTCTTTGTCATCTGATACAAGAATGGGGCGTACCGCATCACGTTAATGGCTATCCATAGCATAAGCTGACATAGCGACTCTACACCCCCGTTTTTCTTTCGTGTATCTCTACTTATTTATATAAAACAGTTTCTATCAAAGGCTATGTAGAAAAGAGAGGTGTAGAGCTCAACATTGAATGAATGAGTCACGTAATCCCAGAAATACCGCATATTCATGCGTTTTTTGCACGAGAGCCAGCAACGCCAGGGTATTTTGTCTGAGTGCTGGTTCAACAGTAAAAAAAATCGCACAATAAATTTAGGATTTAGCACAAGGAAGCGTCCCGAGATGGCGGCGTTACTAGATCTCGTGAAAAAACGCATGTGCGTGAACCTGCCCCTCAGTCTCGCGCCTGGTATAAATATGCGGTAATATGCGTTACTTCCGGGATTAGGATGTGGCTTATTGCAACGAATGGGTTTCATTACTTGTACAGCTTGGTGAGATAAGATCTCCAAATGAGCAACATTCAGCATGACCTACAGAGATAAGATCTCCAAATGAGCAACATTCAGCATGACCCACAGAGATAAGATCTCCAAATGAGCAACATTCAGCATGACCTACAGAGATAAGATCTCCAAATGAGCAACATTCAGCATGACCCACAGAGATAAGATCTCCAAATGAGCAACATTCAGCATGACCTACAGAGATAAGATCTCCAAATGAGCAACATTCAGCATGACCCACAGAGATAAGATCTCCAAATGAGCAACATTTAGCATGACCTACAGAGATAAGATCTCCAAATGAGCAACATTCAGCATGACCTACATGTAACTTAATAGTCCCAGGGTTCATCAAATTCCGATCCGTTACAATCCAATTAAAATTAACATCTGACCGGCAAGTATTGGCGCGAACGTCGACCAGTCCGATATATCTTCATAGTGCAAAATGGCCCCCCTACCAAACTTGGCGTCCTCTTAATGTTTTCGTCCTATTTCTTCAATATTTCTGTTTTTCCGCAATGAAAAGTGGGAAAACACTATTTCATTTCCCATAACATTAATATTCACTAATTTTTCATGCAGTTCTTGCGGAGAAAATGAATAAATAAAAAATTCGAAAAATCTGAACGAAAAATCGACCAGAAAATGTCCTTTTGAAAATGACGTCACTGTGACGTCATCCAAGCGCCCATCTTGATTTTTTTTTTACATTTTTGTGGTAGAGCTTGACCCAGGGTATAGTGTGGAAGTTTCAGCTCCCTAGCTCAAGGGTTTAAAAAATAATTAGGGGGACCTGTGGGGGGGGGGGGTCTAATCGTGTATTTGCGCCTAATCGTGTCAGCGCCAAATCGTGTAAACAAATTGCGCCTAATAACGTGTTGCGCCTAATCGTGAAGAAAATTTGCGCCTATTTGTGTAAATGCGCCTAATCGTGTAAGGAGGCTACGTTTAATCATGCAACTGCTCCTAATCATATGAACCATCTTGTGCCTAATTCGGCGTTGCGCCTATTCGTGTAGAAAAATTGCTTCTAATTGTGGAAATGCGCCTATTCGTGTAGGAGATTCGCTCCTAATTGTGGAAATGTGCCTATTCGTGTAAGAAAAATGCGTCTAATCGTGGAAACGCGCTTATTCGTGGAAATCACTTTGCGCCTTATTATGCGTTGCGCCTAATCGTGTAGCAAATGCGCCTAGTGTGGAAATGCGCCTAATCTTGTATAGAGGCTGCGACTAAACGTGCACAACGTGAAGACATATAGCGCTTACACGTGTTCAACGCGCCTAATCGTGTAATGATCGTGTAGTCATGAAAACGACATAATATAAAGCAGGAATACGGATTTGAAGATTGGAACATCATGATGGGCGACTAAAATATAACTCCAAGCCAGACAGTTATTTATTGAATTGTTGTGCCCACCCCGAATTCAAGTTTTTTGACTGTATTTGTGAAAAGCTACTAAACCTCAAGAACAGTTCACGGGTACCGGATATAATCTGTTCTAAAACCATGCTCTGATTCATCATTTCATTTTCGGAGCTAATGCTTCAAAAGGACTTAAAAGCGTTGAAATGACCGTGAAGAAATGTTTCCGAAATCGGCCAATTTCAACCCATACAAAGTAATGAAATTGTAGATATGGGGAAGCGGAAGCTCCAAATAATATAATATTCATATGTAAATATTACTATTACCAGGTGCTGGTTGAAGAATTGAGTGTAAACATATCGTCATCACATACGTCTACTTACTCTTAAACTGCATTTACTCTGGAAGATTTATTTAACAATCACAAAACGTTTCGCAAAGAAAGAGGTATTTGTATTCCAACCAAACATAATGATATACCAAAAGTATACTGGACCCCCAAAATGCATAAATCACCATACAAAGCTAGATTCATAGCTGGTTCTAGAAGCTGCTCCACCAAGCTTCTTTCAACCCTGTTGACGAGGGCCCTTCAAGAGGTAAAAACATTTTGGGAAAGGTATTGCGCCATCCACTATTTCTAAAAACTCTGGCGTTGAATGTATGTGGATATTGAAAAACTCAAAATGTCTTACGGAAGGACTTGATGCCAAAGGTCACATACCGTATAGACATGTATCCACATGGGATTTCTCGACTCTCTATACTACAATCCCTCATCAGGACCTTATTGACCGTCTAAGTCCATTAATAGTATCTGTGTTAAAGAAAACTGATCGTAGATATATCAATGTCGGATGCCATAAAGTATTCTTTAGCTCTACTACATACAAGAGATATCATTCATGGGATGTTTCTTTGTTTATAGAGTTGCTTGAATTTCTCATTAAAAATATCTATGTGAAATTTGGCAACACAATATATCAGCAGCATATAGGTATTCCAATGGGTACTAATTGTGCACCCCTGTTGGCTGACCTGTATCTGTTCTCTTATGAATATGACTATATGCAGGCGCTTTCAAAAATCGATCCATTCAAAGCCCGTTCCTTCTCATTCACCAAACGCTATATAGACGATCTTCTCGCTGTGGATAATAAATGACGCAGTGAAGGATATATATCCACCTTCACTGGATTTTAAGGAAACTACAGATAACCCTACAGGCACGTCATATTTAAACCTATATCTCTATATCTCTCTCGTCGACTGTATGACAAAAGAGATGATTACAATTTCGACATCGTAAACTATCCCTTTCTGGACAGTAATGTTCCAGTGGGACCTGCATATGGCGTATACATATCACGCCTAGTAGCATTTGCTCGATCCTGTGTTAAATGTGACGATTTTAATCAACGTCACAAAACATTGTTGCAGAAACTTATAAAACAGGGCTACACCACCAAGCGCCTCCACTCAAAGTTTCTCAAATTTGGCGATACATATTGCATGCTGATAGCAAAATACGAGCGTAGCGTGCAAGATCTATGGCGTTACGTGTCGTAACTTGTATCTAATTCCGCTCAACCCGGGGCTAGGAGCCGTATGAACCCATGTGCTTCAAGATCCTCATGAACAGTCACAATCAAAGCGTGCCTGAGATACATCATTCTTTAGATGACGACTTTACAACGAATATTATGGATTAAGAATACTGATCAGCGATACGGATTTGATATTTTTGGAACATCATGATGTCTTGCTGGTATCATTGAAAACTGTTGACCGCTTCTCTCTCTCGCAGGAAACAAGCCTATGTTTATGTATACTATGATTGTCTTTTTGAATTTGGTGCTAATACTGTTATATGGAATATGGAATAGATCTTTGGATTATGGACGCGGATATTCTCTAATGGACGACGGCTGAATTATGAATGACGGACCAGACGCTTGTAATCTTTCCCTTGTGTGTGTGTAAGTGAAAGCGTTGAAACGAGATGTCCACCACTGTTTTTGTGATCCTTAGATATAGCTCTCGCGCGAGTTGGGGTAAGGTATTGATATGCTCAACTTGGACTTTTCCAATTTTTTCCACCGACCGATGAAAATCCTGCACTTCAATTTTGAAAATTTGATTTCACTAATCAAAAGTCGAAACAGCCAACATTGCAAATGGTGACCCGCTCAAGAGCCTGTATAATGAGCTGTCATATATCGCACAGCACTATCTGTATATTAAAGGGAGACAACTTAAGTAGTAGGAAAATGTGATATTGCCTAGGAGTTTTGGGGCGCTTGGGTGTGGGCGCGCCGGCGCAGTCGCGACTTCCGGTCACTTGACTTCCGGAAGACGTCACTGCCGCCAAATTTTCTTTCGAGAAGTGATTCAGGGGCCACGGTGGCAGTGACGTCATACGGTGACGTCATCAGTGTGTGTGTGTACGTGACTACACGCCGGTGGGGGTGGATTACACAAACTGATGGCGTCATCCTGGAAAAGTTTGAAGGAGTGACGTCATCAGCTCGTATAATACGCTGTCATGTCTTGTAGCGCCACAATGTATGCTAAGGGGCGAGAACTCGACATACATCCCGTAGGACGACTGTATCGCAGCACCAGCTGTATACTAAGGGGAGACAACTCATCCTATAGCCAACATTTGAAGCGTTGAAGCGCCCGCCCTTTAAGCGTTGAATGGTTCTCGCCACCCGCTCTTGAAGCGTTCATTCGTTTTCGCCGCTGGGCGTCGAATGGTATCAACACCTCAGGCCCCTGAAACAGAGGAGGAAGAGTGGACCTGAAGTGGACCTGAAGCGCCGAAGCGTTGAAGTGTTCGGACGCTTGGCGTCAATCGTGGCAGTTGTGTATTGACCTGATGTTCCTAGCGGTGTAGCGATCTATTTTTTTAGACCGGGAAAATCTTGCGATCTGATTGATCCAATCAACAATCAGTGAGAACAGCGGAATGCCTCCTGTCCAAACCTATCTGGTGGGCTGGACGCGCATGCTCAGTCAGCCCATACTACTCTGATCTGGCTACTCATGGCCTGGCTTCCATGCCCCTCAGTCCACTGCTTCTCCGTATAGCGCTCCACACCTTCCTATACGACCCGTATTGTGCTTTCTATACTACTCTGCTCGTACGATCAGTCGATCAATTTTACCCCAGGGCGAATGCCTGGCTCCGGGCTCTCGTTTGGTGCAAATTCCATGTCGCTCACCACTCTGGTTCTCCATATACCGCGTCGATCGTCGCGGTTGTGTGCTGAGCTCATGTATGGTATATTACTAAAACTGGAGAAATCTAGCTTTCTGATTAGTCTGATCTAAGGTCCTGATTGGCTGAACAAACATACTGGATTCTCCTTGGTTCACTCAAGTAATCAATCAGAACAGCAGGATGCAACATGTTCAGACTTGCAACATGTCCGGAAGGCTCTCATCTTATCCTCAGAAGTAACTTACAGATGCGGTCACCCTGGCTGACCAATAACTAATTACCAATAACCAACCTACCCAGACTAGTCCAGTGAACCCTAGGACGAATGTCCAACTCAAGAGCTCTCGTTCAATGAAAACCCCATGTCTCTCACCCCACTGGTTCTCTGTATCACTCTACA
>JAVTVY010028803.1:0-13348 GCA_036873755.1 Hanleya hanleyi
TGGCGAAGCGCGAGACCCGGCAAACTCAAACACTCCTTGAAGATGTCGACGTGCATCTCGCGACGAAAGAGTTGAACCATTTTCTCGGCCGCTTCGAGGAAAGGGACCACATCTAAGTTGTTATACCACACCAGGAAATCTCGCAAGGTCTGCATGTGTTGGTCATTCCATACCTGCTGTAGTTCCTGGTACGTGTCTTCCGAACATTCCACTTGCTTAAGATCGTCGAAGAACGCGTCCCGGGGTGGCAACTGTGTTTCCTCCAAGCGGTCGAGCGTCGATATGTAGGTGTAAGGGAACTTCCCTTTGGTTTGTGCACAGTCATAGGCCTTCACCCACTGATCGTAGCTATAATTAGGTGCTAAGTAGTTCCGTACATCCAGGAAATGGAGTGATGTGGTGATGAGGGCCATGTGGTTGTTGATCTTTTTGATGACGGACTTGATGGTATCGGATTTTGCCAAGTAAGGGTAGAGAAATTCCTTCACCATGTTCAGATCGTATCGCCCCGAGTTGAATCCGAGCACCGGTAACTGGCTTAAGTATTGCAGGAAGCGGATTTTCAATTTCTCCGCATACGGTTTAGGTAAAGGGACATCCTGCGGTTGCATGGGCTCCGGCTTCTCGGACTCTGACTCGGACTCTTCATCGTCACTGAACGATACACCCAGTGTAGGAATTCGGTCGTCGAGTTGGTCCAGTACGTCCTGGAACTTGGACACCAATAGTTCTGTACTGGTCGCACTGACTTCCTCTAAATAGTCCATCATCCGGGTAATCAAGTCATGGGCGTCGCCGGTGGACACGAAACAGACCGGTGCAGCGTCATAGCCAGGTACGTTGCTGGAAATACTCACACTCAGGGGAATATGGCGCTGTGTCCACTGTGTTTTCGCCGAGGCCGCATCCATCGGTTCCAACATCGCCTCGAAATCGTAACATGCCCGGTAAGGAAAATAACGATGCTCTTCTGGTATGATGAGACCTTCATCGGCCAGTTCCTCGAAGATGGTGGGCGTATTATGGTACACACCGCCAGGAAATTTCCGTTTCACAGTGTGATCACAAATCTTCTCGTGTCGATGTAAAAGCCAAGAACGGTCAAACACTCGATGGCATTGGGCACAACTGTAGGATTGCGCGTACAGACTCATATCATAGATCAGGGAAAAATGATTCACCCCGCCGTCGTCAAAGATATTGACTTTCATGGTGGAAGCATACCGTTCTGAAGACCGATGCACCAATTCAGCCACAAATGTGTCATGACCCCCCTCCTCATCCTCCTTCTCTTCCCGTAGTAAACGGTACACAAAGATATTGACGTTGAACAGGGACTCCACGACATCCAAATTCTTGAATGGGGCTCCCCGGAACTGCCGCGGATCTAGGTCTTGTTCCTCTAAATAATGTCTCCAATAGATATTGGCCCTACTATCACAAGTCTTGGGATGACATTCGTCCAAATGAATGGCTAAACACCGGAACAGATATTTCTGGTCTTTGTAGGGTCCATTTGTGCCTCCGGTTAATGCATACAGTCCTTTTCGATTGAGTAGCCAAGCGGGTAGTAGTACAGGGGCACCGATCGGATGATCTCTCATTTTGGTCACGAAAAATGTCACGTTGGTGACCATTTCCACAGTCCACTTGGTATTGGGGCGTTGCAACCGGGCCCATTCCAATGGGTCCAACGTAGTCAGTTAGTCGATGAGGGGCTCCAGTGACGCACGATTGATGATGGTGAATGGCTTGTCAAACACATAGGTATTATTGCTCGGATAAAAATACCGTACCTGGTCCGTCTCTTTGTGCCGTAGAATATAGCCGAATGTCATATTCACTTTGAATGCTGTCACTTGGTCTCTGAAAATGTTCTCGGCATAGTTAGGAAGATACGTGAGGTCCTGTAGCCGGAAATTATACAAATCTTGAATAGGGCGATGACGGTGGAAACATCGTCGGATGGTGCTCCAATGGCGCCGATAGATGTCACTCATAGGGTGGTTTTCGGGCAAGGCGTCAGCGGGAGGCACAGCTGGATCCTCAGGAAAGTCGTGTTCGCCTCTCACATTCTCACGCGCCAAGGGAGATCTCGATCGGTCACGTCGCCTCATCCTGATCGTATATACTCCTGTAAAATAGAGCCGATTTTGACAATGAATCGGTCACGATTTTCTTTGGAGGGGCAAGGTCAATAAGACTTGCGCTTTTTATACTACTAAAATGTGAAGTAGATTACATCTTACATAGGCCTATGCATATCACCTTGAAGTATTCTGGGGCATGGTCAGTACTTCCCAGTTTTCCCTTTGTCTACTACTCGCCGATTTTTTTTGATTTTTTTAATTTTTTATTTATTTATTTATTTATTTTCCCCGAGAGCTACAACATGACACCTTCCACGCCCCACTCGAACCCATAGCGGTCCCTGTCTATCCCAAACATACACCTACATAACACCCAAAATGCCTGCTTTCTCTACTACGGCCAGACTGCGCATGCGCAGACCATTGAACACGGACGGACCATTAGTCCAGTGGGATGCTACTCCACGAGAGCTTCAAAATAAGACCTCAACCGACATCATGGGTTCACTAGGGGCTCACCTAGACCTCAACATGTCCACCCAATATGCACCTATGCACTGAGCCAGTAGACCTATGGGGTTATATACAGACCTACCCGGTACTTAAAAACAAATTTCATAGCTTTTCCCCAGCGTATTCTACAATCTCACAGCCCATAGTAAAACCCACAAAAAATGACCACCCCTACTTAAGGCAAAATTTATGGAAATGCGCGAATGAGAGGATTGGCCTAGACCGAGTTGTCTCCCTTGCGTAATAAGGTTCATATGGCGCTATGATTGGAAATGTGCGATTATCCGGGGAATTGTACCAATTGCCATACTATGCGCCATTTTGTCACACAAAACTCTTAAATTCGTGCATCATATTATTCTAGAATGTATTGTGAACACTTTGAGATAAACTGAAACGTACGGGTAGGAGAGATCTTGTCTGTTTAGTCAATTGTTGGATCATGTCGTCTGCAAGTTCGTTGTTGTTGCTGGCAGTTCTACGCTGTAATCTCAGCTGAGCCATGCGCGAGGCATGGTGTAATTCTTGTTGTTAAAGTCAATGAGTGATTTTGAGCGACAAACTCTATAAATAGTAAGATCGTAGGCATATATAGTGATGGTGTACGGATATTTCATGATGTAGCGGGAATGTGTAACGTAGAACAAATGTACGGTGTCCCATTCCGTGCTCCTTGTCAAGTTGCTGGAAAAATATCCTGGAGGACTGACTGCATATGTGGAGAATTATTGGAGCTTTATATGTCATGAGCTGCTTGAGAAAATACGTGAAATTTGCATTGATAAATGGTCCAAAACCCGCAGTGGACGTCCATTCAATCGCGCGAATGAAACTAAAAATAGAGCTGTTTTGTTGACATAAAAACAGCTGATCCATGTGAAGGATGGTTCAGTTACACGAGAAAATTCTGCCAATATATAAATGCCTACCTATAGATACTAAACTTGGCCGCTACAAGTTTCCATAATAGAGGGAAATAACTGTGATGTCTTTTTTCACTGTTCTCCTGAAGACCTAAGCTGAAAAATTTCGAGAAGGGGGGGGGGGGGTAATTTCCTAGCATAGATATTATTAAAAAATAATTTATATTACATACGTGTACGGTGTTGATTGGTGTTACTGAGTGATACTGGTCAGCTGCATCTCATCAATGAGGCGAACACGGTACTTTTGAAGCTTCACTTCCTGGGATGACTGTGGGCTCAGGCTGGTGAGTAACTGCTACGGTGTAATAGTCTGGTGAATTGGCACTGGTAAAATGAAAAAAAGTAAAAGGTTCTCCACAGCTCATACAAGCAGGCAAGCAGGCTGGCTGGCTGGCTAGAGGTGAAGCAGGCGGGCAGGCAGGCAGGCAGGCAGGTAGGCTGGTCAGGTCAGGTCAGTCAGAGTGCTCCGCAGGGTAGTGCAATGAATACACCCCACCCCTAAAAATCGCCTCCTTTTATACGTTTTTCTACAATCCGCCATCTTAAACCCACCATCCACCACCACCTCCCACAGCCGCCATCTTAAACCCACCATCCACCACCACCTCCCACATCCGCCATCTTAAACCCACCATCCACCACCACCTCCCACAGCCGCCATCTTAACCCCACCATCCACCACCACCTCCCACAGCCGCCATCTTAAACCCACCATCCACCACCACCTCCCACAGCCGCCATCTTAAACCCACCATCCACCACCACCTCCCACAGCCGCCATCTTAAACCCACCACCTCCCACAGCCGCCATCTTAAACCCACCATCCACCACCACCTTCCACAGCCGCCATCTTAAACCCACCATCCACCACCACCTCCCACAGCCGCCATCTTAAACCCACCATCCACCACCACCTCCCACAGCCGCCATCTTAAACCCACCACCCACCACCACCTCCCACAGCCGCCATCTTAAACCCACCATCCACCACCACCTCCCACAGCCGCCATCTTAAACCCACCATCCACCACCACCTCCCACAGCCGCCATCTTAAACCCACCATCCACCACCACCTCCCACAGCCGCCACAACACCTATAGATTATGTTTATTACTAGGACGTCAGCGAAATACTAGTACCCATCCTCCGTATGGCAGAACTGTACAACCCAGAACAAGTCTAGACATGCCTTGATCACGTGATCGTCATTGGGAAACCCCCACTGGGGAATCCCCCGACCCGCCACACTTCCGCCACAAATCTGCGCAGAAACACCTGCGCACTCGTCAAAATAAGACCTGTAATGCACTTATACTACTACTTATATCATCTAGTTTGCTCATTATGTAAACATTTGCGCACACCCGGTCAGATTGAATCTCGAAGGCGGTAGCTAAGGAAATATGAACGGTCACGTGCGAGTGTGTGTATTGTGAACTGGTATTGTGAAAAGGGATTGTCAGCAAAAAACATTTTTAGAACGCGTCAAAGCGTCCATGTATCAATAATTTTAGCGGTTGTTGGAATCAGTTGAAATAATGTTGTGGAATTAATCAACTGCAGCATTTTAAACAACAATGAAAAGAAAAAGGTACCAAAAATTCCACAACGCTAAATATCTCAACAATCGAAATATGAGATTGGACGGCACTGAACACTAACGTGTTGAAAACTGAACACGCATGCTCATACTCGAACACTAGAAAACATATATGGACACATGTGTTAACCATGTTGAACACCAATGTTCACAAATGAACAAATATTCTGTAACACTTCTGGAACCCTAGCGTCCGCATGAACATGTAAAAGTGTTCTGAATGAACACTAATTTCTCAGATTTCCAATATTCAACACTGAGCGATATTGTGGACAACCTGTTTTGTTGTTTTTATTGAGGACGGCCTAGTTGATGAGCTTGATAATACTTCAGTAACATATTGTAAGTAAATCTCTTTTCATCCTAATTTTTGTACCTGAACACTTCTGCATGTTCAAAAGGTGTTACAAACTAGTGTGCGTTTCAGTGTTCAGGATATGCACACTTTTCTTCAGAGTGCGTTATTCAGCCATAGCCTACAACAGGAGTGAAGAGCGAGAGGAGGGGTGCATAATACAAATATATAAAAATCTACATCAGTGCAACAAAAACACTGTTGTTTATGATCGGAAGAAACTGGCGATTAATACGCCAAATATATTTGCAAATGTGAACAAACTAATATGTAACAAAAATATTACATTAACCTATAATGTCCACCTGACGCCATTTATCCACAAATGATCAAACAAAAAAGTAAGTATGGGAAATTTGACAATGTACCGTGATAAAAAATAATCTGGCGCAGATGTGATTCAGATTAGCCCTTATAAAACAGGGCTTTATCATCAAGCGCCTCCACTCAAAATTTCTCAAATTTGGCGATAATATCTCCCTTGAATAGTTGTCCGGGCGCAAATATAATAAATAATGCATAACAACATGTACAACAGTGATATGTATCGAGTGAACAACTGAGACAGCCATTATTGATACACCGGTGGCCAAATAGGATTGACGTAATTTTCCCCAACATATTGTCCGTCGAGGTGAATGTTCGTAAACTTGGCATATATCATCGGCGGGACTGCCTGAGAAGAATTTCTTGGGAACAATATGGCCGACATACCGTACAGACATGTATCCACATGGGATTTCTCGACTCTCTATACTACAATCCCTCATCAGGACCTTATTGACCGTATAAGTTCATTAATAGTATCTGTGTTCAAGAAAACTGATCGTAGATATATTAATGTCGGAAGCCATAAAGCATTCTTTAGCTCGACTACATACAAGAGATATCATTCATGGATGTTTCTTTGTTTATAGAGTTGCTTGAATTTCTCATTAAAAATATTTATGTGAAATTTGGCAACACAATATATCAGCAGCATATAGGTATTCCAATGGGTACTAATTGTGCAACCCTGTTGGCTGACCTGTATCTGTTCTCTTATGAATATGACTATATGCAGGCGCTTTCAAAAACCGATCCGTTCAAAGCCCGTTCCTTCTCATTCACCAAAACGCTATATAGACGATCTTCTCGCTGTGGATAATCGCTACATAAATGACGCAGTGAAGGATATATATCCACCTTCACTGGATTTGAAGGAAACTACAGATAGCCCTACAGGCACATCTTATTTAGATCTCTACCTCTATAAAAATGAAGCGGGCATTCTCTCTCGTCGACTTTATGACAAAAGAGATGATTACAATGTCGACATCGTAAACTATCCCTTTCTGGATAGTAATATTCCAGTGGGACCTGCATATGGCGTATACATATCTCGCTTAGTAGCATTTGCTAGATCCTGTGTTAGATGTGATCATTTTAATCAACGTCACAAAACATTGTTGCAGAAACTTATAAAACAGGGCTATTCCACCAAGCGCCTCCACTCAAAGCTTCTCAAATTTGGCGATACATATCGCATGCTGATAGCAAAATACGAACGTAGCGTGCAAGATCTATGGCGCTACGTTTCGTAACTTGTGTCTAATTCCGCTTAATCCGGGGCTAGGGGCCGTATGAACCCATGTACGTCAAGATCATCATGGTACTCATATGAACAGTCACAATCAAAGCGTGACTGAGATACATCATTCTTTAGATGACGACCTTACAACGAATATTATGGATTAAGAATACTGATCAGCGATACGGATTTGATATTTTTGTATATAAAATGTAACAGCTACGCTCAGGGAGAACCCGTTTTGTGACAGAGCTGTTGATTATTTCTGCATCAAAATATCTCTCCTTGTTAGAACTGGATTCAAAACCTTCGTATCGGTATTTGTTTATAATAATTTACCGCTGGGAATCGGTTGAATGAAACAGTGCAATAACTTTTGGATCAACATTCTTCACGTTCTGTTCAGCCAACAGAGGCTTCTCCTATCAAACCAACCTCGATGCGCATATGAAACACCACCTGAACGTGAAGAAGCATAAGTGTGAATCCTGTGGAAAGTCGTTTACACTTGGAACAGATCTGTAGCGACCATCTTCATTTTATCTAGCCAATTTCTACGTTCCCACTTCGAACTTCCCTTGATATATCTGGACCACTTCTCTTGTTCAAATAACTTATAAATAGACACAAGACGTCACTGACCTCGAAAACATTTGAAATTCCAAATGGGTCGCACAAGAGCGTTATTGATTGGCTGACCTAATTAGTGGACATCATATTAGGAGGAAGGACGCCGCTAATAGAGGATGATGTCACTCTATGTTACTTCACTCGCAATCGATGTGTACGTTCTGATTGGTTCTTCTGTCGTTAGCTGGTGAAATTTACACCTCGGATTTTGAACGCTGAAGGGGTCAGATAAATCAAGGCAGGTTCGAAGTGGGAACGTAGAAATTGGCTGGATAAAATGAAGATGGTAGCGACACACAGCGCGCTGTGTTGACAAGAGCAGGTCATTCTAATATCGTGCTGAATATATTAACTGTGGAATAGAGCAGCTACTTAATGTGACAGATCGCATGCGATAAGTTAGTATTACAAATTGAATAGTAATACTGAGACGTTGTGACTAAATTATGGGATAAAACAAAGATGTCTGCTAATTAGTTAAAGATATGTGATGAAAACGATTGGATTCAGTTTAATTCTATAGGTATTGGTTTTGCTCTTTACTCAAACACGTTAACGCTATCTAAATGTAGCTATTATGTAGCAATCATTGTCTGTGTAAGGCACTCAGACTCTTGCGCTAGGAAGGGGTCAACTTCTCGTCCTTTCACAATACGAATGATTTACAACGCCCGTGTATGGCCGGACCAACTCACGTGTATGGACCTGTGCGAATGTTTTGTACACAGCGCGTTTTTATGCGTTAAATGGATACCAAGCGATATTGCAATGTAAAATACCTTCATTATGCTCGTAATTATACTTCATGAGAGGTTTCAAATAACTCTTGCACACACTTAAACAATGTTTTCATGAGTCGGCGGGACTGTAGAAAGCTGAATCCGGGATCACCTGTCAGTTTGTGTGGCTTCGTTAGGAACATCTAGACCGCTTTAACGGCAAGTTTAAAGGTTTACTTCTTCCTTACTATCTTAGTTACTTGATAGACTATACCTGTCGTTTTCCATGCTAAATATTTATGTTTTGGTAGCCGGGGGCCTCAAATCGACCATATTTCCTCACTTGTGTGGACGATCAACCGCCCGTATATGGAATTAGGTGCCTCCAATCGACGTGTATGGAAAATCCCTTACCCACCGTGCTTTGGTACCATACCGATGTGTACACAATGTCACAACGGCGTCAATCTTATATTGATCATGTATATAGTTCTCACAACGAACAGACAAGCGCAAGTGATGTGCAGAAGTGAGGGAGCTGCAAGACGTAATAATTCACTATCACAACGGGTAAGGACGACGTGCCAAGTTACAATCCGAAGCCTTAATCTCATATCTTTCCCAATTAGAACTAGCATTTTATTTCGCGGTTAATTTTATGGATTATTCCGCGCATGTCCCTAATGAGAGCACCTGAATCGAGCAGAAACATCCCCCCAAAGGTAAGGCACAATAACAGTACTCCTAAAATCCCTATTCCTTTGGTCGATACTCTGTCCTCGGCAACACTTTCATACTTTCGTCGAACTTTGGACACATTCTTGTTGTCAATTTCCAGCTCAGATAAAATTCTGGATATGAATTCTTCAGGGCTCAGATTGACTGGCGGTGTGGGGGTACAGTTACAACAAGGGGAGATGGAAATTTGCCTGGCATTCGCTTGCATCGATAGAAGCTGATCCGAGGCAGAGACACCCCTATCGCTTCTCAATTCCGTTGTAGAACTCTCTGAGCTTTCTGTGATTGTTGGGAACGACACAAATGCTGGCATAATCGTTGAGAAAGGCTCAAGCGCAGCATTGATCGTGGCGACAGTCTCCTGCGTGTCAGGGATCGTTGAGAAAAGCACAGGCGTACCAGTAGCCTTTGAAAGATGATCCAATGTGTCCGCGATCGTTCGAGGACGCTTGAGGATTTCGACGAAAGTTGTGGAATGCTCGGATGTGTCTGTGATCGCTGCGGGAGGTTCGGACGTTTCATTGATCGTCGTCGGAGGCTCCGGCGTGTCAGTGGTCGTTGTGATAGGCTCGCGCCTGTCAGTGATCGTTGTGGGATTCTCGGGAGTTTCAGTGATCGTTGTGAGAGGCTCGGTATTTTCATTGAACGTTGTGGGAGTCTCGGTCGCGTCAGTGATCGCTGCGGGATTTTCGGACGTTTCATTGCTCGTCGTCGTCGGCTCCGGCGTGTCAGTGGTCGTTGTGATAGGCTCGCGCCTGTCCGTGGTCGTTGTGGGATTCTCGGGAGTTCCAGTGATCGTTGTGAGAGGCTCGGTTATTTCATTGAACGTTGTGATAGGCTCGGGCGTTTTATTGATCATTGTGGGCGGCTCGGGCACTTCAGTGGTCCTTATGATAATCTCGGGCGCGTCAGTGTAAATCTCCACACCTGTAGATGAAAGAAAAATGTTGATATACGTATATTGTTCAAGCGTTTGTGCATTGAATAAACTGTTGAAACGAAAAAGATAACTTTAAGCCAAGCCTACAATTGTCAACATTTATTCTATAATCAAACAGATCAGATAAGTGGATGGAGGAGGTATGACTTTCCAAACGCCACTAAACCTCTTCGCACACTCTCCAACTTTGATCATCTACACGCGAGAGACTTACTGATGGTGTACGGGACACAAATACCTCGCTCCCTCATCTCCCGGGTCTGCGTTGTGTCTAGAGGTGAAAGTGCTACCATGCGAGAATCTGTTTGTAAATATCGGCTTTTCGCAACTCTACGTAAACAGGGTGCAAAAATGACAGTTCGGTAAATACATTTTCTCCGGTATGCCTTAAAATTAAGAAGAACCGCCATGAAATGCCGCTCGGGATTTGTTACTTCTCTTAACTATGTCAGAAAATATTAAGATTGTTGTTTACTGATTAAATATCACCTGGAGGTAAAACGATATCTACAGGTGTTGAATATTCATTAAACCTTCTAAATCTTTCCATGGCGAAATGCCCCCCCCCCCCTCCTCCACACCTCCCAAACTTTCTACGCTATCTCCGGAACGACGAAAAATGGAGAGCTGAAACTCAGTGACTTTTTAGTTTATCATATTGGGGTCATTTTCAGCCTATTTGCATGAGCCCCCGAGCAGAGCATCATGGGAAAATTCAAGATGGCGGCGACGTGTGGTCCCAGAAAAGTGATGTTTTGGTCAAAATTTTGATTTTCCGCGATAAAAAACTATTTTATTTCACTTCACATTAATATTTACTAATTTATCATGCAGGTTTTGCGGAGAAATTGCATAAATAAAAAATTGGTAAACCCGGCCGATCAACCTGTCCAACGAGATAATGTGTTGGAAGTAAAATCATCATAGATCTGACGGACCAACCATTTAAACGACAATAGTACTTACCGAATACTTCTACCTCACAAAGGGTGAGAGGGTACGTTTTGGGGTTAGACCCTAGGGTGATCGTCACGTGACGCCCTTGTAAAGGAGAGGAACAGTTCAGATCAATCAATATTGGCAACGAGGTGGCATTACTATGGTAACATAACTCCGACCCTCGCGACGTCTGTGATGATGGGGCGTAGATATCGCTTACATATACTTTGAACCCAACCAGTCGATCTTTGCCTGTAATGATAAAAACGTACATGTACCTTGTACTAGAACATGATCCACTCTTCCCCCACAAAATAGTGGGAAATATGACATTTTATCCTTTCTTCTGAAAGAATGATTTTTTCTTCGGATATGGTGATTTAGGATAAAAATTGTTCACGTATATTATATCTTACTAATGACGTGTACGGTTTCGGCCGCAATGGTTGGTGAATCGTTCAAATGTTGAAACTCGGAAAAGATTATGCTAGTTCCAGTGTGAATGAAAAGAATGTCACGGGAGAAAAAGGTCCATTTTCATATGTTCACCACATGTATATATGTTTTATCCGACATGCAAATCAAGAAAAACATCTCAGCTGGGTTAAAAGATAGGAGTCGGACATTCTTTCTCTTTTACTTTTGAGGTTGTTACGTTGATCGGAGACGTCATTCTGCGCAAGTGCAATCTGCTATCAGTAGAGAAAGAGCATGGTCGGATGCGCGTGAGAGTTTTGGGCGAGAGGTGGGTCATACTTGGTCCAAATGTGTCGTGCATGGTGCCTTATTGAAACTCTCGTTGAATAGAAGACTTGGATTGCTCACTGCTGAGACACAGATGCGCACTCAGGGAGCAGACTCGAACGGTCATTGGAATTTTGTGAGAGATGAGGCTTATTCGTCATGTAAGGAAAACACAATAGGTGACTACATGTAGGGAACCATGTTCAACCTGAAAAAGCTACCCGACAAGCTATATTGCACATGGTGTTCCCGGTTTGAAGATCCTTACACGATGAACTTCGGGGGCGTACTTGATCTAAAATGTTGGGCGTGGGGTCGCATTGGCGCTCTTCGTGTATAGAATTCGACTGGTGTGGTGGAGCGCTGATACGCACATGTGCGGTGGAGGAGTAGCAGAGGAAGGGCATTTTCTGTTGTGCGCATGTATACTCTGAGATTAGTAAAGGATGAACATTTTCGCTGTAGAATGTGTGGCTGATAAGACTGGAGCAATGGCTGTGGGTTTGTCTCGGACAGGCTCTGAAAGGTGGATATGCACACCCACTGTCCTCGATATTAACCATCTCATAACTACTTCCATCGTTCGCTGGACTCCCAGCATGGGGGCTGAGTTGTTCCATTGGGTCGTGGTTGGGTAGGCCTGAGTGGAACGGAAGTCAGGTGTCTTGGAAGTCAGAGAGGTTGACCGGCAACTCAGAGTGACTTTGATGCTATCTATACTGGAAAATTGCACACCCTGTCACCTGGATGTGTGAACCTCCACGGGGAAAGGTTAACCAAATCAGGAGGAGGGAGGGAGGGAATTTGGCTTAATGTCACACTCAAGTTTGTTTCACTCATATGGTGACAGTCAGTTTGGTTGGTGGAGGAAGCCGGAGTACCCGGAGAGAACCACCGCCCTTCGGCAAGTAACTGACAAACTTTCACAAATGGACTAGCTGGGCTCGAACCCGTGTCGGTTCAGCGGTGTGAGGCTAGCGGTCACCAGCGAAGCGCCTTAGACCACTCGGCCACCGAGGGCCCCTAACCAAATCAGTCAAGCTGTGTGTGTGAATCAAGACCATTGACTCCAGTAATCTGTAGTGCGGATTTTGGTTTCTAATTCGATCAAGACTACAGAGAGTCACACATAATCACACAGAGAGTCGGTATTTCCATGCTGTTGTTTACAACTCTGTCGTGTGAGGACCTATTTCATTGGATGGTTGATTGCAAAGCGCGACATTGACACTGTAACATGGGTCTGTTACGGTAAACAATTGAAAGGCGGAGTCACTCGTAGAGCTTGAAGCACGTTTACAGACAAATCACAGTTAATCATAGAAACACACAAGGACGAGCATACTGATTCGGATCTCCATAAACATTGGTATTCGAAAAGCTATAAACCACAGTGTCCGTAGATTTGGATATTCATAAAAAACTGACTTACGATTATGGCTGAACTTGAAATAATAGAGAGAATGGGACGTAAACGTATGGTAACTATGGTAACCAGCAACCGTGCAAACAAGATCAATACTTATACATAGAACAAATGAACGCAACGAACGGACTAAATCATGCTACAAATAGCAGCGAT
>JAVTVY010028804.1:0-12965 GCA_036873755.1 Hanleya hanleyi
TCCGGCCATCCTTCTTGCACGACCTATGCCCAAAATGGATTCATTCCGTATCTGCCATTACACGGACTTTATCTTGGGGCCATTCCAAGATATATCTTACAGTTCCCGTCCTGCATAATAGAACCCGCTAAGCCATCCGTTTCACCAGCCGAAATGCTCGTTCCTTCTTATACAGTTGACAATTCTAGTACACTGATGCCGCCTTGCTCATCGCCATTAAGTTCACCTCATGTCTGTCATTCTGTACCCCTGAGTGACATA
The DNA here is from genome assembly GCA_036873755.1 of Hanleya hanleyi. Lineage (NCBI taxonomy): Eukaryota > Metazoa > Mollusca > Polyplacophora > Lepidopleurida > Hanleyidae > Hanleya > Hanleya hanleyi. Next base: position 262 of record JAVTVY010028804.1, read on the forward strand.
CAGCGCTCAGAGAACAGATTTGCTGATAGCGAAAGCAACAGCTCTCCGACATCGACAGTCTCTATCCCACACAGCACTTGCGGTGATGTCAGCACTTGCTCCGGTTACGTCAGCGATGACTGCCCCATCGTCTCCCCGGAGGATTATTGTAGTGATGACGAGGATAGATTGTACATTGATGAGAGCGTGGACTCTGAATAGTTTCAACAGGATTGCATATGAACCTACTTCAATCCATAAATGGTCGATTTGTGCTTTTATTTATCTTTGTGCTACATTGCTGTTATTTTTTGTTTGTCTGATATGATGTCAATCTGTGCTACTTGATATTATAGTGCTTTATGTATGTAAATTGAAACCAGAAATACATTACGCCATGTTATAAATCTACTGTATACTCGATGTTTTGGTTTCACTAATTAAAGTGTACTGTACAATCCCTTGTAAATCTACAATCATTCTCTCACATAAAGAAACAATATTATTGAACACCAGGAACGAAATCTCTTTCACTTGCACAAAACGTCAGTCGTTTAAAACGACGCTGAAACATGGAAAACTATGATGCCTGTTTGTGCATTCAAAACCGGGCTTATACGAAAGTTTACCCATGAGCCAGAAATCCGATATAACATACAAGTTGACACTGCCTTCTGTCTGCGTAAAAATAGTGGCAGCATGAGTAACGTAGAGTTGGTCCTTTAGTTTCGTAGGAATGGCAGTTAAAACAAGAAACTGTAAGGAGTTCGATCTAAATCACGCGGGAATTCGTCTTTCAATTTTAGCAGCTAATATTTATAACACTATAGTGCTTCATGTATGTCAATTGAAACCAGAAATAAATAACGCCATGTTATAAATCTACTGTATACTCGATGTTTTGGTTTCACTAATTAAAGTGTACTGTACAATCTCTTCTTGTAAAACTACTACAGAATTCGTCTTTCAATTTTAGCAGCTAACATTTATAACACTATAGTTTTAGATCTCTGTGTTCTTTCTTTCGAATGGATTTTTGCGATTTGCTGCCTACGTCCTCCCATATGGCAGTCGGAGTTAAAAAGAGTCACTTTTCCAGTTTCTCAGTTTCGTGCTCCTTCAGCGTAGCGACAATGACTTCGATATGCCTCAGAATCCTGGAGGAACTATTCCAATTCACCTGCTTCCGTGACGGGAAGCACGACTCACACTAATTAATGCAAATTGGGCATATTTTATAGCGAAGCAAAGTTTTGCAGATTCGAACGGATTTTTGCCCGCTCATTTGGTGACGTCTTTCTGTCGGGCACATTAGGGCTAACCCTATCTGGCCTGGGCGATTCGGGACATCTCCAGGTCTGAGGGCCATTTCGGCCTCCGAGATGTTTTTCTTACCCCTTGAGCTAGAGGGCTAAAACTTACCACACTATACTCTTGCGACAAGCTCTACTGGAAACTGTAAAATAAATCCAAGATGGCCGCCATGATGACATCACATCGCCGTCATTTACAACAAGGCATTTCTGCGACAATTTTTCCGTCAGATTTCACCAAGATTTTATTTTTGTGTTCTCTTCGCAAAAACTGCATGATAAATTAGTAAATAATAATTTGATGTGAAAAACATAGCTTTTTCTCACTTTTCCTCGATCGTAGAAAAGCAGGAATTTTGAAGAAACCCAGTGGTAGAGGTGCCATAATGACAACCCTCCCCAGGCTTATTTCTGCAAAATACACAGACCTAAAATATTGAAAATATTGGCTCGCCATACTCGCGAAAGGTTATATTTTAATGCACAAGTAACTCCGGCGAGGAAAGCTTTATTATATATCATTTGTGAGTATTCATATGATATTTTAACATTCATGTAACATAAACGGATAGTATGTACAAGTGCGCGAGGATTAACGAGTGAAGGAGAGAAAAAAGTGTTCAGGCTGAATTTCCTATCAATAGTGTCCAGGCATCTCAGAATAGAATATAATTAAACAAAAGATTGATATCTATCACAACAAAGGCATTTAGGCGCATGAGGTACTACTAAAAGTTTAAGCACATTCTCCCTATTGAAAATGAAGATGATCTTCCCCCTTCAACTGGCAAAGGCTTCGTCATTGTTTATTTGTGACATTAAAAGCTCTTCGTGATGAGGCGAGATTATCCAATCATGGATCAAAGGCGATTCCGAGACGCACCATGAAGATAATCACTAATCTTCAAACGTTTCGCGCTGGAGGGTCCCTTAAAAACTGACTGGTCACGCAGACAGATATCTGTCTACAAGCCACAAATAATAAAGCGTTCGTCATCAAGAGACAAGGGTGGAGCCTAACTCGTGACGTTAGCCAATCAGTTGACTTGGTGAAGCGTTGACAGGTGATGATATACTCAAAAGATCTTTAAAGTGCTGGATTTTTCGGGTGTTAACCAGTGACCACTGTTCAGTAACTGACAACTGCTAACTGCTATCTTGAATTTTTCCAGCACCTTCCAAAATGGCCTGTAGTTTTGGACTCAACGAACCTAAAATCAACTGGAATTCGGGATCTTCAATAGGAATTGATATAGGTGATTTTTTGTATGAATATTATCCGTTAATTCTACCTCGAACTTTCCAACGTTGCCGTCATTTACAACAAGGCATTTCTGCGACAATTTTTCCGTCAGATTTAACCAATATTTTATTTTTGTGTTCTCTTCGCAAAAACTGCATGATAAATTAGTAAATAATAATTTGATGTGAAAAAAATAGCTTTTTCTCACTTTTCCTCGATCGTAGACAAGCAGGAATTTTGAAGAAACCCAGTGGTAGAGATCCCATAACGACAACCCTCCCCAGGCTTATTTCTGCAAAATACACAGACCTAAAATATTGAAAATATTGGCTCGCCATACTCGCGAAAGGTTATATTTTAACGGACAAGTAACTCCGGCGAGGAAAGCTTTATTATATATTATTTCAGTCCGATTAACCTTACAATTATAGGCGAAATATGACTGAAGTGTGCTACCAGGTCGTTTTCATAGATTCCTATAGATTGACTACAGAGGCTATATGTTAATGTACAGTGAAATGCTGATGTCGTGAATAGATTATTTATTGATTCTAAGATACATGAAAATGATACACACATCAGATTACAAAATACAAAGTATTTAATTCATTACGATTGTCGTTTCGAACAGCTTGCCACACGAATTTGTCTGCTCAGCAACACAGTCTGTTGTTTCACATCCTAATACGTTTCTCATCAATTCATATAATAGATTCGCAAATTTTTTGTTTTGAAAGATGGCCACCAAAATATTGAACCTGCTATCAGCTTGATAGTTGAAAATATTTAGAAATAATTAATCTCAGTATTAGTTTTAAGGGAGTAGATCATATTCATTTCCATTCACAATAACATAGTGATTTATGAAGTTTTGATTTTTTGATTGAAATTGTGGTTTACGGGCCGCTTCCCATACGGATTCGCGGACCATCATCACCATGCGTTTATTCTCACAAGTTGAAATATACATTGCTGATATTAGATTAATCGTACTATTGAGTTCGTGAGTATTCATATGATATTTTAACATTCATGTAACATAAACGGATAGTATGTACAAGTGCGCGAGGATTAACGAGTGAAGGAGAGAAAAAAGTTTTCAGGCTGAATTTCCTATCAATAGTGTCCAGGCATCTCAGAATAGAATATAATTAAACAAAAGATTGATATCTATCACAACAAAGGCATTTAGGCGCATGAGGTACTACTAAAAGTTTAAGCACATTCTCCCTATTGAAAATGAAGATGATCTTTCCCCTTCAACTGGCAAAGGCTTCGTCATTGTTTATTTGTGACATTAAAAGCTCTTCGTGATGAGGCGAGATTATCCAATCATGGATCAAAAGCGATTCCGAGACGCACCATGAAGATAATCACTAATCTTCAAACGTTTCGCGCTGGGCGAAGTCAATGGAGGGTCCCGTGAAAACTCACGGGTCACGCAGACAGATATCTGTTGATTGATTGAAATTGTAGTTTAAGGGCCGCTTCCCATTCGGATTTCGCGGCCCATCAACTCAATGTTTTATTTGGATTTCGCGGTACATTTCTTTGTTTTCTTTTAATATCTTTTCCAGCGCTAAATATATAAATAAATAAATGAATAAATAAATAAATAAATAAATAAATAAATAAATAAATAAATAAATAAATAAATAAATAAATAAATAAATAAATAAATAAATAAATGAATAATAAATAACAATGATAGATTAGCAGGAGATGTAAATAGAAGTAAATAAGAGTCGCTATGTACAAGTTCGTAAGTCTCTTTCGGGTTTTTTGGGTTAAGCTATACTAGTAAATATGAGTTCACTGTTGGTCTAATCGCGTGGATGATTCCTTTGTCTTGGTACCCCTTTGTACGCACAAAGCCGTCCAGAAAAAACTGGGAGAACCATGGGCGTCTTCAGGATTTTTCGAATCGACTTCCCTAACGACGCCCTTGGGAACAGGGTGGGTTCTTCCAGAAATCTGTGCCTGTAACAATTGCTTGGAGTGTGTATTGGGGCACAGGACGGCAGGTCTACGTCCTATATTGTGTGAAAGTCAAAGGATGATATGTGTTGAGGCGTCATTTCGGTGTCATATATGGGGTAGCATGTCTGTGTGGTTTAGGATTTGGTTTTCTGGTTGCTCAGTTCGGTGGAGTAGCCTGTCTAGCGTGGTACAGGGTCGAGTATTCTGGACGTTCTTGTTGTCCGACGATGATGATCTTCATGCATGTTTATCTCCATTTGGTGCTGTTTCATAATATTTGTCGTCATCGGTGTTCTGTTTCATGGCTGGTCTTACTCGTCTGTGGTCTTCAGTGTGCTGTGCCTGTATTACAAAGAATAGAAGAGTTTGTAGTTTCTTGTTTTCTGGTGTTATTTTTTGCCATCGACTGGCACTATCGTGATCTAAGTCACACATGATCTATATCAATAAATAATTAGGTACTAAATATTATAAATAAAAATATTATTATAGTTAAAGCCGATTGTGAATGTTTCATATAACCTCCAGTCTTCTGCCCCTGCATGAAGACCGGACGGTTAACATTCGTTAACGAGGGTTGGAAATAAGGGAACACAATTTGGTCGGAGCTCGTTATTAGGAGCTTTTAATTTGATCAGTGAATTTGTCTATGTTATTGCTATGGCATTTTGATTGGTTAGTGTCCAAATTTGATCAGTCATTTCTGATCACTGACCCTTATTTCCGCCCCTGTAAAATAGTTTTGACTCTAAGCGTGCTACATTTATTCAAATTTGGTCCTAGGTTTATTGGTGTCTTGGTGTAACCATATGGTATTAAATGGTAGAGTGATAGTCAGTAGATTTGATGTAAGCTAGTAAGGTGGAGTATACTTTGTTTATAAGAGGTGGTTTAGGATTTAATATAGAAGCCAACGACAGAGGGACATTTAAGTTTTTGAGTTCGTTTTCCAGTGTTCGGCGATAGAGGTCATGTTTTGGGCATTTGAGTATAAAATGTTCTATCGTTTCTTCTTCGTTGTTGCATGAAGTGCATAGTGGTGATGTGTTTTTTATTAGCTTAGATAAGTGAGATTTTAGTCCTGTTTTGCCTAGTCTTAATCTTGTGATGATGCGGTCGTCACGTTTACTGTTTAGCTGGAATCCAAAACTCCTTCTTTTCCCCTTATCTAGAATACTATGTAGCCATCTACCTCGGTTTTCTTCGTTCCATTCCTTCTCCCATTTACTATCTATTCTGATTTTAATGATAGAATTCAGTTCTTTGGTTCCTAGTCCTATATGCACGTCAGGTGCAGTTTTGGTGAGGCTGTCTTTGGCTGTCCTATCAGCGGCTTCATTTCCCCTAACGTCCACGTGGGCGGGAATCCAAGCTAAAATGGCGTCAATGTCATTGTCTCGTATTTGTGTACATAAAATTTCTATTTCGTGTATGAGGTCAGGTCTGCTGTCAGATTTGGAGTTCTTTATAGATACCAGTCCGCTTAAGGAATCGCTAAGAATAACGGTGGAAACAGGTCGGTTCTGAAGAACCCATTCGAGAGCCTTGATTATGGCGACTAATTCAGTGGTGTATACAGACATATTGTCTGGTAGTTTGAAACCTTCGTGAATGTCAAGTTCTGGTATAACGAATGCAGAACCTGTATTGTGACTTGTGTTTTTGGAGCCGTCTGTATATATTTTCAAGCGATTTTTCCAATGTGTGTCAATATATTCGAGGGCAGTGACTCTTATATGCTCTGGGTTGTCCTGTTTGGTGATGTAGCTATGTATATTCGTGTCCACGTGTGGTGTGATTAGTTGCCATGGTGGTCTATTGACCTTGTCAGTGTCAGAGATACAAGAGATAGGGATGTCGTGTTCTTGGAATAGTCGTTCTATCGTGTAACCGAATGGTGCGGAGTCTTTTTCCCATTTCCTTTTTAGGAATTCGTATTCGGTTTTTGGGCCAAAAATGTTGTGGCATGGGTGGTTTTCGCCCTTGGCTATTGTTTTCCCTGCATATTTCATTGACAGCTCTTCTCGTCTTAAGTGTAAGGGTTTTTCATTAGTTTCTATTTGTAGACTACATAATGCAGTTCCTTTGAACGCCCCGGTGGCTATTTTTAGGGCCGAATACTGAATGCTGTCTATTCTTTTCAAATGGGTCTTGCATGCTGATTGATACGCGATTGAACCATAGTCTATTTTGGATCTGATGAGTGTTTGATATAATTTGATTAAGCTATGTTTATTGGCCCCCCAGTTGGTACCCGATACGCACCTCATAAGGTTCAGGTCCTTGTTACACTGAATAATTAATTGGTCGATGTGGTCTTTCCAAGTGAGTTTTCGGTCGAAGATCATACCTAGGTATTTGACACTATTCTTAAACTCGATTTTCTGGCCTCCTAGTGATAGCGTGATGTCTGTGGTTTGTTTATTTGAGAATAGCACACCGGTAGTTTTGACAGCTGAAAATTTGAATCCCCATTTATCGGCCCAGTCGCTGACTGTATTTAGTACCTTTTGCATTATACTTGTTAATTTTTTTATCGATCCGGCAGATTTCCACATGGCAGCATCATCAGCAAAAAGTGATTGTTCAATTTCAGGATGTTTTGTGTCAATTTCGTTGGCCAGGCCATTAATCAGGATGTTAAAAAGGGTGGGGCTTATGACGCTGCCCTGTGGGGTGCCGTTATCTAGCTGGTGGTCCATGGACATGGTGTTACCAATACGAACTTTGAAGTTTCGGTCATGAAGAAAATTTTTTATCCAGTGTTGTATCCTGCCCTTAATTCCTAGGTTGTTTAATTGGGTGATAATCCCGTCCTGCCATACAAGGTCAAACGCCTTTTCTATATCCAAGAAAATGCCTAATGTATATTGGTGTTTGGCATTACCCTTTTTGATTGAGTGTTGGAGTCTGGCTATGTGGTCTAAAGTACTTCTTTTTTTCCGAAAACCGCTTTGTGTTTTGTTTAACAAGTTGTTGCTTTCCAGGTGATATTCAAGTCTGTTTTTGACCATGGTTTCCATAATTTTGCATAAATTTCACGTGAGTGAGATCGGCCTATATGACTTACTATCTGATGGGTCTTTACCAGGTTTTGGTATTGGGATAACAATAGATGATTTCCATTTGTTCGGGAGTTGTTTGGTCTTCCAACTCACATTGCAGATATCTGTCTACAAGCCACAAATAATAAAGCGTTCGTCATCAAGAGACAAGGGTGGAGCCTAAATCGTGACGTTAGCCAATCAGTTGACTTGGTGAAGCGTTGACAGGTGATGATATACTCAAAAGATCTTTAAAGTGCTGGATTTTTCGGGTGTTAACCAGTGACCACTGTTCAGTAACTGACAACTGCTAACTGCTATCTTGAATTTTTCCAGCACCTTCCAAAATTCGAAATCCGAATGGGAAGCGGCCCTTAAACTACAATTTCAATCAATCAATTCCAAAATGGCCTGTAGTTTTGGACACAACGAACCTAAAATCAACTGGAATTCGGGATCTTCAATAGGAATTGATAAAGGTGATTTTTTGTATGAATATTATCCGTTAATTCTACCTCGAACTTTCCAACGTTGTGTAGTTTAAGATCAAACATTGTTATTCGAGTTGAACTTCTTTCAAGCTACACATAACTAATTTTATTCATTTTATTGCAGTTGAGCCATCTCTTCAACTCCGTTATAGACGTCGACCACGGACGACTTTTACAAGCGATCAGATTGACCGGATATTGAAAACGTTTAACGAGAACCGCTATCCGGACCTTGCGCAGTGTGAGAAGCTATCATTGGAATTGGGGTAACGTACAGGTAAGATATCAGATCGATAGGTGAAATCTATTCTTTCAAGTACCAAATATAATTTCAGATCAAAACACAGAATTCACAAATTCAGAAATTCTTCAAGTTAATTATAAGGCTCATACAAAACTGAAAGTTATCTGCATACTTGTATACTTTCCTTGTAGAAACCCCAAACTACTTATAATTATTCTCATGTATGTTTATATTTTCAGATCTGGTTTAAGAATCGACGAGCTCGACTCCGTCGTCAGGATTCAGGAGAAATAGAGTATCGCTCATCACCAGACTCGTTAACGGCCCGCAAGAATAGACGAATTAGGAAGAGTGTAGCACCCACCCTCATCCCGGGTTTTGGATCTGTCCCAGTGGAACATCGCCTTAAATTGTCAACTGACAACACCGTTCGGATGGTACCCGATGGCACGCCATATCTTCATCAGGCATACCATCAGCATGGATACTGGGGCCATGTTTACTCGGCTACAACTTCCACCATGAGGTCCGGCCATCCTTCTCGCACGACCTATGCCCAAAATGAATTCATTCCGTATCTGCCATTACACGGACTTTATCTTGGGGCCATTCCAAGATATATCTTACAGTTCCCGTCCTGCATAATAGAACCCGCTAAGCCATCCGTTTCACCAGCCGAAATGCTCGTTCCTTCTTATACAGTTGACAATTCTAGTACACTAATGCCGCCTTGCTCATCGCCATTAAGTTCACCTCATGTCTGTCATTCTGTACCCCTGAGTGACATACAGCGCTCAGAGAACAGATTTGCTGATAGCGAAAGCAACAGCTCTCCGACATCGACAGTCTCTATCCCACACAGCACTTGCGGTGATGTCAGCACTTGCTCCGGTTACGTCAGCGATGACTGCCCCATCGTCTCCCCGGAGGATTATTGTAGTGATGACGAGGATAGATTGTACATTGATGAGAGCGTGGACTCTGAATAGTTTCAACAGGATTGCATATGAACCTACTTCAGTCCATAAATGGTCGATTTGTGCTTTTATTTATCTTTGTGCTACATTGCTGTTATTTTTTGTTTGTCTGATATGATGTCAATCTGTGCTGCTTGATATTATAGTGCTTTATGTATGTAAATTGAAACCAGAAATACATTACGCCATGTTATAAATCTACTGTATACTCGATGTTTTGGTTTCACTAATTAAAGTGTACTGTACAATCCCTTGTAAATCTACAATTATTCTCTCACATAATGAAACAATATTATTGAACACCAGGAACGAAATATCTTTCACTTGCACAAAACGTCAGTCGTTTAAAACGACGCTGAAACATGGAAAACTATGATGCCTGTTTGTGCATTCAACACCGGGCTTATACGAAAGAGTACCCATGGGCCAGAAATCCGATATAACATACAGGTTGACATTGCCTTCTGTCTGCGTAAAAATAATGGCAGCATGAGTAACGTAGAGTTGGTCCTTTAGTTTCGTAGGAATGGCAAGTAAAAACAAGAAACTGTAAGGAGTTCGATTTAAATCACGCGAGAATTCGTCTTTCAATTTTAGCAGCTAATATTTATAACACTATAGTGCTTCATGTATGTCAATTGAAACCAGAAATAAATTACGCCATGTTATAAATCTACTGTATACTCGATGTTTTGGTTTCACTAATTAAAGTGTACTGTACAATCTCTTCTTGTAAAACTACTACAGAATTCGTCTTTCAATTTTAGCAGCTAACATTTATAACACTATATTTTTAGGTCTCTGTGTTCATTCTCTCGAATGGATTTTTGCGATTTGCTGCCTTCGTCCTCCCATATGGCAGTCGGAGTTAAAAAGAGTCACTTTTCCAGTTCCTCAGTTTCGTGCTCCTTCAGCGTAGCGACAATGACTTCGATATGCCTCAGAATCCTGGAGGAACTATTCCAGTTCACCTGCTTCCGTGACGGGAAGCACGACTCACACTAATTAATGCAAATTGGGCATATTTTATAGCGAAGCAAAGGTTTGCAGATTCGAACGGATTTTCGCCCGCTCATTTGGTGACGTCTTTCTGTCGGGCACATTAGGGTTAACCCTATCTGGGCTGAGCGATTCGGGACCTCTCCAGGTCTGAGGGCCATTTCGGCCTCCGAGACGTTTTTCTTACCCCTTGAGCTAGAGGGCTGAAACTTACCACACTATACTCTTGCGACAAGCTCTATTGGAAACTGTAAAATAAATCCAAGATGACCGCCATGATGACATCACATCGCCGTCATTTACAACAAGGCATTTCTGCGACAATTTTTCCGTCAGATTTCACCAATATTTTATTTTTGTGTTCTCTTCGCAAAAACTGCATGATAAATTAGTAAATAATTTGATGTGAAAAAAATAGCTTTTTCTCACTTTTCCTCGATCGTAGAAAAGCAGGAATTTTGAAGAAACCCAGTGGTAGAGGTGCCATAATGACAACCCTCCCCAGGCTTATTTCTGCAAAATACACAGACCTAAAATATTGAAAATATCGGTTCGCCATACTCGCGAAAGGTTATATTTTAACGGACAAGTAACTCCGGCGAGGAAAGCTTTATTATATATTATTTCAGCCCGATTAACCTTACAATTATAGGCGAAATATGACTGAAGTGTGCTACCAGGTCATTTTCATAGATTCCTATAGATTGACTACAGAGGCTATATGTTAATGTACAGTGAACTGCTGATGTGGTGAATAGATTATTTATTGATTCTAAGATACATGAAAATGATACACATATCAGATTACAAAATACAAAGTATTTAATTGATTACGATTGTCGTTTCGAACAGCTTGCCACACGAATTTGTCTGCTCAGCAACACAGTCTGTTGTTTCACATCCTAATACGTTTCTCATCAATTCATATAATAGATTCGCAAGTTTTTTGTTTTGAAAGATGCCCACCAAAATATTGAACCTGCTATCAGTTTGATAGTTGAAAATATTTAGAAATAATTAATCTCAGTATTAGTTTTAAGGGAGTAGATCATGTTCATTTCCATTCACAATAACATAGTGATTTATGAAAGTTTTGATTTTTTGATTGAAATTGTGGTTTACGGGCAGCTTCCCATACGGATTCGCGGACCATCATCACCATGCGTTTATTCTCACAAGTTGAAATATACATTGCTGATATTAGATTAATCGTACTATTGAGTTCGTGAGTATTCATATGATATTTTAACATTCATGTAACATAAACGGATAGTATGTACAAGTGCGCGAGGATTAACGAGTGAAGGAGAGAAAAAAGTTTTCAGGCTGAATTTCCTATCAATAGTGTCCAGGCATCTCAGAATAGAATATAAGTACACAAAAGATTGATATCTATCACAACAAAGGCATTTAGGCGCATTCAATTCAATTCAATTCACTTTATTACACCCAGACCACTTCCAGTGGTATATGGGGAAAACAATACATTCAAATTATATTGGCAGAAACTGCGCCGTCATGTACATATACATTGTAAGACTACAGAAAGATTTACTCTGGAGCACAATAACAACCTAGTGTTGTATAACCGAGTTAGTCAAATATTTCAAAATGTATTAAGTTATTGCAAGACTATTCTGGTCGGAAAATACACATACTAAAGACATATTAAAACACTTCGATAAACGTTCTGTACTGAGATAAATTATTACTATACAATATCTGAAATGTATATTGATTATTTAATTGATTTTACAATTTGTTGCCTACAGTAACACCTTTCGGTCAAGGGGAGTTAATAAACAACTGGTCACATGGATAACCTCCCTTGATACACAGGCCGATTGGAGTATACATATATATCCTAAGCTAATATTATAGATTTTCAGTTAATTTCGGCATTATGATCTGTATAAATTTAGCCAGCTTGATCAACTGAGGTGCATATATCGTTTTACATAAGCCAGATATTTTATAAAAACTAGGGTACTTGTAATAGTATTCATTTAAATAGACTTTCCTGAAGTTTTGAAAAGATGGACAGACAAGCAAATAATGAAACTCATCATCAATAGAATTTTGGTCACAGAATTCACATAATCTTTCTTTTTTCGGAATATCCTTCCACCGCCCAATTTCTATAGGAAATTTCTGATTTGCAGTTCTAAATTTAGTATAAGCTATTCTTAATTTTGGATTCAAAACTGTAAGATAATTTTCAAAATGAATAGTTTCTTTAATTGCTGAATATAAAATGCCTTTCGATGAATTTGATGATTTTTCAAGCCAAAATTGATAGTACTGGTCTTGTAGTCATTTCTCAAGATTCATTTTCATGGATTTCAGGTTATGTGGATTCTGATTTACCCAAATGTTATACATACCAGTTTCTTCAAATATATTTCTAGCAGATGTAATCCATTTATGCTGATAT
>JAVTVY010028805.1:0-12221 GCA_036873755.1 Hanleya hanleyi
AGTTAACAGTTCAAACTTCAGTTCCTGGCGACGCCCTGTGAATCGGAAGTGGAAATTTTTCAGATCAAAATGTCGGCCTTGACGAGTTCTCTAATTGTACCAAGTATGAACACTCTAGGCCTAATAGTTTCGGAGCTATGAGCCAGTTAACAGTTCAAACTTCAGTTCCTGGCGTCGCCCCTGATCACCGGAAGTGGAAATTTTTCACATCAAAATGTCGGCCTTGACGAGTACTGTAATTGTACTAAGTTTAAACACTCTAGGGCTAATGGTTTTGGCGCTATGGAGCCAGTTAACAGTTCGCGGGGTACAGTTAACAGTTCAAACTTCTGTTCCTGGCGTCGCCCCTGATCACCGGAAGTGGAATTTTTCACATCAAAATGTTGGCCTTGACGAGTACTGTATTTCTACCAAGTATGAACACTCTAGGTCTAATGGTTTTGGCGCTATGGAGCCAGTTAACAGTTCGCGGCGCCCAGTTAGCAGTTCAAACTTCAGTTCCTGGCGACGCCCCTGTGAATCGGAAGTGGAAATTTTTCAGATCAAAATGTCGGCCTTGACGAGTTCTCTAATTGTACCAAGTATAAACACTCTAGGCCTAATAGTTTCGGAGCTATGAGCCAGTTAACAGTTCAAACTTCAGTTCCTGGCGTCGCCCCTGATCACCGGAAGTGGAAATTTTTCACATCAAAATGTCGGGCTTGACGAGTACTGTAATTGTACTAAGTTTAAACACTCTAGGGCTAATGGTTTGGCGCTATGGAGCCAGTTAACAGTTCGCGGGGTCCAGTTAACAGTTCAAACTTCTGTTCCTGGCGTCGCCCCTGATCACCGGAAGTGGAATTTTTTCACATCAAAATGTCGGCCTTCACGAGTACTGTAATTGTACCAAGTTTAAACACTCTAGGGCTAATGGTTTTGGCGCTATGGAGCCAGTTAACAGTTCGCGGGGTCCAGTTAACAGTTCAAACTTCTGTTCCTGGCGTCGCTCCTGATCACCGGAAGTGGATTTTTTTCACATCAAAATGTCGGCCTTGACGAGTACTGTAATTCTACCAAGTATAAACACTCTGGGTCTAATGGTTTTGGCGCTATGGAGCCAGTTAACAGTTCGCGGCGCCCAGTTAACAGTTCAAACTTCAGTTCCTGGCGACGCCCCTGTGAATCGGAAGTGGAAATTTTTCAGATCAAAATGTCGGCCTTGACGAGTTCTCTAATTGTACCAAGTATGAACACTCTAGGCCTAATGTTTCGGAGCTATGAGCCAGTTAACAGTTCAAACTTCAGTTCCTGGCGTCGCCCCTGATCACCGGAAGTGGAAATTTTTCACATCAAAATGTCGGCCTTTACGAGTACTGTAATTGTGCCAAGTTTAAACACTCTAGGGCTAATGGTTTTGGCGCTATGGAGCCAGTTAACAGTTCGCGGGGTCCAGTTAACAGTTCAAACTTCTGTTCCTGGCGTCGCCCCTGATCACCGGAAGTGGAATTTTTTCACATCAAAATGTCGGCCTTCACGAGTACTGTAATTCTACCAAGTATGAACACTCTAGGTCTAATGGTTTTGGCGCTATGGAGCCAGTTAACAGTTCGCGGCGCCTAGTTAACAGTTCAAACTTCAGTTCCTGGCGACGCCCCTATGAATCGGAAGTGGAAATTTTTCAGATCAGAATGTCGGCCTTGACGAGTTTTCTAATTGTACCAAGTATGAACACTCTAGGCCTAATAGTTTCGGAGCTATGAGCCAGTTAACAGTTCAAACTTCAGTTCCTGGCGTCGCCCCTGATAACCGGAAGTGGAAATTTTTCACATCAAAATGTCGGCCTTGACGAGTACTGTAATTGTACTAAGTTTAAACACTCTAGGGCTAATGGTTTTGGCGGCTATGGAGCCAGTTAACAGTTCGCGGGGTCCAGTTAACAGTTCACACTTCTGTTCCTGGCGTCGCCCCTGATCACCGGAAGTGGAATTTTTTCACATCAAAATGTCGGCCTTGACGAGTACTGTAATTCTACCAAGTATGAACACTCTAGGTCTAATGGTTTTGGCGCTATGGAGCCAGTTAACAGTTCGCGGCGCCCAGTTAACAGTTCAAACTTCAGTTCCTGGCGACGCCCCTGTGAATCGGAAGTGGAAATTTTCAGATCAAAATGTCGGCCTTGACGAGTTCTCTAATTGTACCAAGTATGAACACTCTAGGCCTAATAGTTTCGGAGCTATGAGCCAGTTAACAGTTCAAACTTCAGTTCATGGCGTCGCCCCTGATCACCGGAAGTGGAAATTTTTCACATCAAAATGTCGGCCTTGACGAGTACTGTAATTGTACCAAGTTTAAACACTCTAGGGCTAATGGTTTTGGCGCTATGGAGCCAGTTAACAGTTCGCGGGGTACAGTTAACAGTTCAAACTTCTGTTCCTGGCGTCGCCCCTGATCACCGGAGGTGGAATTTTTTCACATCAAAATGTCGGCCTTGACGAGTACTGTAATTGTACTAAGTTTAAATACTCTAGGGCTAATGGTTTTGGCGCTATGGAGCCAGTTAACAGTTCGCGGGGTCCAGTTAACAGTTCAAACTGTCGGCCTTGACGAGTTCTCTAATTGTACCAAGTATGAACACTCTAGGCCTAATAGTTTCGGAGCTATGAGCCAGTTAACAGTTCAAACTTCAGTTCCTGGCGTCGCCCCTGATCGCCGGAAGTGGAAATTTTTCACATCAAAATGTCGGCCTTGACGAGTACTGTAATTGTGCTAAGTTTACACACTCTAGGACTAATGGTTTTGGCGCTATGGAGCCAGTTAACAGTTCGCGGGGTCCAGTTAACAGTTCAAACTTCTGTTCCTGGCGTCGCCCCTGATCACCGGAAGTGAAATTTTTTCACATCAAAATGTCGGCCTTCACGAGTACTGTAATTCTACCAAGTATGAACACTCTAGGTCTAATGGTTTGGGCGCTATGGAGCCAGTTAACAGTTCGCGGCGCCCAGTTAACAGTTCAAACTTCAGTTCCTGGCGACGCCCCTGTGAATCGGAAGTGGAAATTTTTCAGATCAAAATGTCGGCCTTGACGAGTTCTCTAATTGTACCAAGTATGAACATTCTAGGCCTAACAATTTCGGAGCTATGAGCCAGTTAACAGTTCAAACTTCAGTTCCTGGCGTCGCCCCTGATCGCCGGAAGTGGAAATTTTTCACATCAAAATGTCGGCCTTGACGAGTACTGTAATTGTACCAAGTTTAAACACTCTAGGGCTAATGGTTTTGGCGCTATGGAGCCAGTTAACAGTTCGCGGGGTCCAGTTAACAGTTCAAACTTCTGTTCCTGGCGTCGCTCCTGATCACCGGAAGTGGAATTTTTCCACATCAAAATGTCGGCCTTGACGAGTACTGTGATTCTATCAAGCATGAACACTCTAGGTCTAATGGTTTTGGCGCTATGGAGCCAGTTAACAGTTCGCGGCGCCCAGTTAACAGTTCAAACTTCAGTTCCTGGCGACGCCCCTGTGAATCGGAAGTGGAAATTTTTTAGATCAAAAGGTCGGCCTTGACAAGTTCTCTAATTGTACCAAGTATGAACACTCTAGGCCTAATAGTTAATTAGTTGTAGATGAATTTGTATATCTTCGCCAAATAATGACTGGTCCATCTCGAATTGTGAACTGTGAACTGTTAACTGAGGTCCAACTTCACTCACCTAAGACCAATATCTACTGCATACATATCACGTAATTCCCAACACTGACAGGTCTGATAACACGCGAGTGCAGCCTGGCAATCTAGCAGGTATTTTTCCAGCGACAGAATTTTCTCCGCAAAATGGCCACAATGGAAAAGCCTTGACCTTGGTCCTTATTTGGGGCTATCGCGTGCGCATACAATTCGTCACATAGTACGGGGAACCCCAGAAGACAAAGGGATCTTCCGTTATAACAGATCGAGTTCCTCGTGATGAAAGATGAACTCAAAATTATTGCTGCAAATGTTAGTATTTGTGAATTTGTAAATAATGTGACAGCAAAGAAATGAATAAATTTGCGCTGATCGGGTTGACTTCATTTCAGTTTAGTCGAAACAGGGTCCCTTTTATTGTTATTTATAACGGATGATCCCTTTGTCCTTTGGGGTTCCCCGTTCTATGTGACGAATTGTATGCGCACGTGATAGCCCCAAATAAGGACCAAGGTCAAGGCTTTTCCATTGTGGCCATTTTGCGGAGAAAATTCTGTCGCTGGAAAAATACCTGCTAGATTGCCAGGCTGCACTCGCGTGTTATCAGACCTGTCAGTGTTGGGAATTACGTGATATGTATGCAGTAGATATTGGTCTTTTGAATTATCAAGGTGAGTGGGCAGGGAAATTCTTTATTTTTTCATTTTGGGCCATTTTTCTCACTCATATGTTGGCGGTGGTATTTTGATTTGCGTTCACTATGAAAGCCTACGGGACTACCATGGCTTGTCAGTAAACAACAGCATATTAAAAGAGAAAGCCTGGTGTCCCGTTATACTGGACTAGATCGAACACTGCCAACCGCCTTATGTCTCAAGCTTAAGAGAACAAACAACATTTGGGGAAACATAGCACCTCGTAATTTTTTTTTATGCAGCACCAGCAGACCAGTCAGTGACTAATACCCATCGGTGGATTTACAGATGAGGAACAATAACAACAAGGTTTGTCATTCTAGATTGAAGCAGACCTCAATTTTATCCCATCTCATGTTTCAGGGCGTTAACTAAGAGAATTATCATTAGCTTGCTCGAAAACATCGGCTGGAGGGGTCTGATTTACTTTCTATTGATTAATTCTGTTGTTAATGATATCATATCCTCGGACTCTTCTCAGCCCGAATGGGGTATCAGACCGAAACGTAAAAGAAACAAAATGAGCCTTAGTGACACGTAAAGCAATTTATCGAATGAATAAAATGGTTTGGCATCTCCATTATGATAACCACCTAATAACATAATAAGTCGGAATAAGCTTACGCCTTCAAAACGGATGTTGTCCACCGACAAACCAGTCCAGTTTCTTTCACCATAGTTGGCAGGGACATGTGTAGAATGTGGTTGAACTCTCTGCTCAGAAGTCACCAGAAATTTATATCCACTTAGTGGCGTGTGTGCATTCACGTGATCACGATATGAAAACAGTGTGGTCCAAATTGTGTCAACATGTCGAAAAGGCGGCACACATTGGCAAAACCAGAATCAATTCTTCACACATTTTGTCAGCATCAAAACAGTCACGAGAGATAGTACATGGATGAAGAAGCTTAGATCGGTCAAAATGTATCGAATTGTCATAATTTTTTCCTCTCGTTTTATGATTTTCGTCAGCTAGAGCCTTGGAAGAGGCAGGCCGCTGAATGCCCAATTATTTTTACACATTCAAACCTACCTCCATCCTGAACTGTGATAGAAAAATGTTCCCATGCACTCCTCACCCTATATCTATCACAGTAAGAGTTTCGGAGTTATACGTTAGCATACCCTTCTCGAGACCCAGGCCTTCACATTTCTGATTTTAAATTCTAAGGTGGAGGAGGAGATATAGTAACCTGATTAACCTATTATAGCTCAAATGGCATACAGCTCATTTGGCTCATAGACTCATGAAAACGTTATAAGGAATGTTCTGATATTTATAATTTTGCTATATCAATTACATATTCCAGGAGGCTTTTCATCAGCAAACAATGTGTTGCAGTGGGCCTATTGTAGCTGTCATCATTTATAATTCCCATATGTTATTTTAACTGCTGAGCCAAGATGTGCTTTTGCTAAGTTCTCTGTTAGAATAACCATCACATACGGTACCAGTGCCTTTCAAAGCAGTTAGACTGTAAAGGCATGAAACATACTAGAGGAGGAGGCAACTGCCATAATAAAATTAAGGGAAATCTCTATTAATACAACACGATCAGGGGTTATTATACGCCCGCCCAAAAGGCGGACGTATTATGTGATGGCGGTTTCCGTCCGTCTGTCCGTCCGTCCGTCCGTCCGTCTGTCCGTCCCCCGTGTCCGGTCTATATCTGGAACAGTTTTCTATTTACAGTTCCAATTTTTGGTGAGTGAATACCCTAAGGGGAGACGATGTGTCGCGTACCAAAATGAAGGTTGAGGTCACAGGTCAAAGGTCACGGGCCTAAAAAACAGGAAATCACTGAAGTGTTCGTGTCCGGTCTATATCTGTGAACGTTTTCTATCAACAGTTGCAATTTTTTGTGAGTGGATACGCCAGGTGGAGACGATGTGTCGCGTACCAAAATTGAGGTCGAGGTCAGAGGTCAAAGGTCACTGTTGCCAAAAATCAGGAAATCATTGATCGTTGACAGTTTTCTATCTACAGTTCTAATTTTTGGTGAGTGGATGCCCTAGGGGAGGGACAATGTGTTGCATATTAAATGTAGGTCAAGGTCAGAGGTCAAAGGTCAGTGTGATCGAAAAATCAGGAAATCATTAAAAATTTCTAATTTTTTGTGAGTGGATTTAATAGGCGGAAATGAAGTGATGCATACCAAAAATTAGGTCAAGGTCAAAGGTCACTGACCCCAAAATTAGGATTTTTTTAGAAATAACGTTTTTTGTGTCAGTAGATACATTAGAGGGACACAATGTGTCACATACCAAAATGTAGGTCAAGGTCAAAGGTCAAAGGGTCACTGTGACCCCAAAATCGTGAAATTGTTAAAAATCATGATTTTTTTTGTGTCCATTGAGAAATTGAGGGGAGACGGTTTGTCATGTACCAAAATTTAGGCCAAGGTCAAGGTCAAGGTCACTGTGACCCCAAAATCAGGAAATTATTAAAACTCATGATTTTTTTGTGTGCATTGATAGATTGAGAGAAGACGATGTGTTGTGTACCAAAATTGAGGTCAAGGTCAAAGATCAAGGTCACTGTGACCCCAAAATCAAGAAATCATTATCATTAAAAGTCACATTTTCTTATGCCTGTTGAAGACGAGGTCGTGTAATGCGATGTTGCGTTCTGTCCATTCATCCATTAACATTTGTTACCCCTCAGCCCATAGGGCTGTGGGGTCTTGTCGTTGCCATGTACGTCGTCCGTCCGTCAGTCAACATGTTCTTGTCCGCTGAATATCTGCAGATCTATGAAGTCGGGCCCGACCAAACTTTGGTGAGAGCTTCCTGAATGTTGACTGATTAAATGATTAGATTTTCAGGTGGCTATGATGATTTCATGATTTTTAATTATTATTTTTTATTATTTATTGATGGCTCAGCTTTTGCACTGCTATCTATGCCCATCAACATGTTCTTGCCCGCTGAATATCTGTAGATCTATCAAGTCGGGCCTGACGAAACTTTAGTGAGAGCTTCCTGAATGTTGACTGATGAAATGATTAGTTATAATTATTTCATGATTTGTTATTATTTATTGATGGCTTAGCTTTTTCACTATTATCTATGCCCATCGGGAACCCTTGGTTGCATGTTTCATTGTGAATTTTGAAGGCTCCCTGATACAAGAAAGATTCTCATTGAATGAAGGACAACATTTTTCTTTAATTTTGCTATTAAATCATTCTATTCTACATCATATGTTTTATCCTAAAACTTTTGCATGAACCATATTTGTGTCCACACATTTAACTGGTACAACATTTTTATCAATTTTTGTCACCAAACATGTTACTGTACCTTGGAAATTATTTAAAACGAGTGATTAGGAGAGCCCATTTTTAGCCTGACTCTGGGCAATTTTGAACCAGTTTGTATACCTGAAGTTTATGCCCCCCCCCCCCCCAAAATGATAAGGGTGGGCCTGTGTCAATCAGTGTGTTTACTTGTAATCACACTTGTGCAATGCATAAATTGCCACTGATAAAGCTACACTTTCTTGCATGCTGTAATCCCAGCACACCACTCGCATGAAACCTATGTCTCTTTTATATGGTGTCCAGGGATTTTTTTCGGGTTCCGATCCCAAACTCCCAGTTCCTTCTCGTAATTCATTATTGAGGGTCCAATTTTTTAAAGTGAATTTTGGCGCAAATAGCCTGTGATCACTCACAAAACAGAGGTTTATTAACATGAAATTCAATACCCAGCTATGCAATCGGATCGATATTGAGGATCCCAGAGGCTTTTTCTGGTATTTCCTTCAGAAATCCTTTCAAATTGAACAACAACAACACTTTCGTTTTTTGTTTCATTTGAGTTTTGGGCACCCATATGTTTTCCGAAACTAAGTTGGCTCTAGATGCAGCCCTGATCCTACTTGACTAAAAAAAAAACAGACTGAGGGGTCCACGCACCTTTTAGGTGCTTGCCTGCAATTCATGTTGTCCATGCGATGGCTCTAGTTTTAAGGTATGGATTGGTACCAAACTTTGAGTATACCTTACTCGCATGGCAAAGTGGAGCCATACATATGACATCAATTTGTCAAAGGTCTAGGTTGCAGTCCCCCAAAACTGAATCAAGCTTAGCTGACTAAATGTGTTGGAATATTGTTGGAATATTCAAAGTTCTTTCCCCTGCATTTATATGGTATTGCCCTGTGAAGTTGTCTCCCATGTTTGAAACGCTTCATTTAGTTAAACTGTTGTGAAATAAAAACCATACATTTACTAATTTAACGTGGGGGAGGAATCCTTTATGAACTTCACACCTGTTTATTAACTCAAGAACAAAGGTTTACTTCATCACTTTCTTCTTCCTTCATGAAAAATTCTCTCGTCTGAAAGGAATCCATTTGCAGGAAAACTATTATTTTCTTGTCGATATCAGTGTGGGATATGTGAGCTCTCAGCTCTTGCTTCAAGGTCAACTAGTTACCAAGAGTTAAGCTCATTTTAGTTTATCATTCAATATAAGATGTGATATATGTTACATTCTCATAAGCAAAAAATTGTAGACTTTTCTCTGGATTGCTAGATCAATTGGAATCAAGGCTATTAAACAACCTTGAAATTTAACCCATTGTAATTTCAGATATACGGGCGTATATTGAAGCCCCTTGGGCTCTTGTTTCCCTTAATATACTGCTGCAATGGTGTCAGAAATTGAGGTTTGCCGAATGGAGAGGTTTGGTAAAATTGTTCATCCAATAGGCAAGATAATTTCCATCTGCGACTTGACTTTCTATAGCTATTAGGGGTATCACCCAGGGAGGATGTAGAGTTTCAAGCGGCACACTACGGTCCAGTCTGTTTCTATGGCGTACGATATGTCCAACTAGAGACATTCATTTTGCTTTGCCGAAAAAGGGGGTAGGTGTATTTTAATGGCTGTAGCATTTTTGTTATTGGTCGAATCTGCCTAACCTGTATCTATTACTCATTAATAATAGCAGAGTTATATTATCAGGATTTGTTCATGTATTCCAACTATTTGCGTCACATGGGGACCATATCCAAAGGTCAACTGAAAAAAATTGATCCCGTTTAAATAGGGGGGTAGGTGTATTTGTATTGTTATATCTCTCTTATTAATGAACCAATATATGTAAGCATGCACTTTGCTACAATATCTTCAGGTAACTTAAATATCATTGCATACTTACTTGCCGCATACAGTAGTATTGCTAAATTCAAAATGGCTAACTTTTGCCATTGTCAGAAAAAAAATATTTATATGTTATTGGAGGTAATTCCAGATCTCACTCTACACCTTCAGCTTCATCAAATTTACTGTGACAATTTCTTGTTGATTTTTCAGCTTGTTTAAGTAACCATTCTACTGCTCCACTGATAAGTTACGAAACCATGAGAGATCATCTGATTTTATTCGAAATGCACACTTTATACCAAACTTAAATATTCACCACATTGCTAATCAATTTGGGCCACAGTTCAGCGCATTTGTCTGCCTTCGATACGAAGTAAATTTCTAATTTTTAATGGCTCCCTTGAAGCTGAATTGAGTCCCTTGATCTGTAGAAGAAAGACCTTGGATCACAGGGTGAGGCAAACTGGGCCCAAGATGATTAATTTTGATGTGAAACATTCATTATGATGATTGTGCACCCACGAGGATTAGATATATGTCCCGAATACTAAAACAATTCCTTCATTGAAGGACGTCATGCCCCTGTCTTATTCTATTTATCTATGATTATTTATGCATGATTTTATATTCCAAAAAATGGAAAATTTGATGCATTCAGCCTTGGTTGTGGCAACTATAATCATCATTACGCTTAGTATCTGATAACAATCTGCAAAAGGCAAGTCATGGTGGTCAATTCAATTTATTAAATAATTATGCTGAACTGATAATGATCTAAACAGACTCCATTCCCCAAGTGTCAATAGTAACCTTCTGCCCTCAATCACGGTGTATCATCCGCGTACTGCGCATGGCTGTAACCAATCAGCCTTATCCATTTTAAAAGTCGGGTGATTGGATGCGCAATATGGAGCTATGAACACGTAAAGAGATAAGCACATAGTTCGATTATTTCCTAGAAAGCATAGATGATGGGAATAATGCTTCTTGTGTGGGGTTTTTCTTTTTGAATTGAAATTCAAAGGCGGTTATGCTGGGGGAGGTGAAGTCTTATAATTTGAGAAGAACTGGCTCAGGCCAAGCTTAGATGTTGGGAGAGTGCTAGATGTGTGTTTGAGTTTCGCAAAATGTCCCATGTTAAGCGAGAGACGCAAGTTCGGCCTTAGACATGTAATCCCGGACTTTTTGCACGAAGAATGGTATAAATATGTTCAAAATAATCCAGAACAATTTTCTGATATGATGTGTTGTAGAGAGATTTGGATGTTCGCTTTCATGAATAAACACAGCAGTTGCTTTGCATCTAATAGTTCTGTTTAAAGGGGATTTTCAGAATTGGACAACAACAAGTTTTCGGTATGATGTGTTGTACAGAGATTTTGACATTTATATATTTAAGGAGCAGTTGTTTTGCAGCTATTACTGCTGTTTAGAGGGATTTCTAACTACTATAATTGTCAACACCAGCAGATAAACCACTCTGAACTAGAGCTACTGATCCCCCGCTCATGACAGATTTATATCGTACCACTCTTTCTGTGATTACAAGCTCTTATGTAAGGCATCACTAAAATCAGCTCACCTGCTCGAACGTGATTGCCACATGTCCGCTCAATCTACCTGCTATTCTGCTGATTTGGTAAATTTGAATTGTGAGACTGGACTGAATATTCCCTGGCTCCATGCAAATACATGCATGAAAACTGAATACAGATATTGAAACATCAATACGGACAATATTGGTTAATGTTTAGACACACTGAATAATGATATGAATGTATGTATATCCATACCCTCTTTGCGGTAGAGATCATTTCATCAGTAATTCGGATATGGTCCTCATTTGTTGTCATCAGTTGAAATTTAAAAAAAAAATGCTGACACGACGTAACTCTGTCCATTGTGCTGATTAGTCGGAAATGAATTTTAGACAGATTAGACTATATTTGAGGTAGTTGTGAATCTTCAAGAACATATACACCCTCTTTTCTGAGGGTTTAGTTTTGTGTTCAGTTGACACGTGAATATTACCTCCAAGTGACATCATACAACTGGGATATGAAAACCACCTTCGATAACATCACACACTTCACAAAATTCCGAACTGTATATTATGTTTAGAAAGATTGAATGATTAATAAGTGAATTATGTCTATTGAAGTACACCCCTTTCTCCGGAAATGATATTTTATTCAAGTGCATACTTGGATAGGGTCATTTAACCCTACCTGGCCTGGAGGGGGGGGGGAGAAGTGCCTCCCAGTGAACTTTTCTCTGCTGCTCCGAAACGAGACAACCGAGGGGGCTGAAACTTGGTGACTTTTAAGCCTATCATATTGGGGTGATTTTGAGCCTATTTTCATATACCCCCCGGGCAGAAGATTATGGGTAAATTCAAAATGGCGGCCATGTGGTATCCGCGAAAGTCTTGTTTTTCAATCTTTTCGCTCCATTTCTTTACGTTTTCATTGCCTAAAAGGCCTTAAAAGTATTTTATTTATACAAAACTAATTATTCTATATTTTATTTGATTTTTTTCGAGAGAAAAATCGGAAAAATGAAAATTTCGAAAAATCGACCCCAAAAAGGCCGAAAAATGGCTTCCGAGAAGATGACGTCACTGTGACGTCATCATGGCGGCCATCTTGGATTTTTTACATTTCCCGGTAGAGCTTGTACCAAAGACACTGTGTGGTAAGTTTCAGCGATCACCCCAAATCGCCCAGCCCAGATAGGGTTAATG
>JAVTVY010028806.1:0-12952 GCA_036873755.1 Hanleya hanleyi
AGTTCAGAACTAGTAAATATTTCCATGCTCTCCTTGGTGAACCTGAGAATAAGAGTCGCCCTCAGGTATTTCTACAAACGGCATTCCAGAGAACAGCAGCAACAACTGGTATAGATATCATCAGCTGTATAGTGGGCAGCACTGCAAAGAATCTCACTACAGGCAAGCTTGTGCCGGAGCTCACGTACTCCCATGCAGAGGCAGACACGACCATGTTCACCTTATATAGTGTGCGCCTGTCAGAGAGCTACACAAGAGCTGTCGCTCTTTACACTGAAGACACCGACAACTATGTACAAGCGACATATGCTGCTCAGAGTACATGTACATCAGGGCATATGTGTATGTGTGTATGTGTGTGAAACGCAAACGTCAGCTAATTACTGCCCGCTGTTTGTGCAATGAGGCAATGGCTATAGCCATCATACCACTACATGTTCTCACTGGATGTGACCATAACTCTGGCGTCTATGGAACAAGCAAGAAGCTCATCGTAGATCGCCCGGAGAAATCTAAAGAGGCACAAAACCTGCTAGCAACATGTGGTACACAGCTCCCGGTGACAAAAGAGGTCATCAGTGATTTGGAGCGACTTGTCTATTGTGATACCAAAAACAAGACCCTAGGAGAAGTGAGAGCAACCAAGTGGAGAGTTCTGAAGAAAAAGCAATATCCGAATTGTACCAGATTTCGGCCATCGCCATCCACACTCGAAGCGAGCAAACTATTTGCAAAAATCATTACAAGCACCAAAGTCACCCCTCCCCGGTCGACCGTGGTATTTCGTGAATTACAAGCATCTAGTCCGTCATTCATAATTCAGCCGTCGTCCATTAATGGATATCCGCGTCCATAATTCAAAGACCTATTCCATATTTCATATAACAGTATTAGCACCAAATTCAAAAAGACAATCATTGTATACATAAACATAGGCTAGTTTCCTGCAAGAGAGAAGCGGTCAACAGTTTTCAATGATGCCGAAAAGACATCATGATGTTCCAAAGTATAAAATCCGTATCGCTGATCAGTATTCTTAATCCATAATAATCGTTGTAAGGTCGTCATCTAGAGAAAGATGTATCTCAGTCACGCTTTGATTGTGACTGTTCATATGAGCACCATGATGATCTTGAAGTACATGGTTTGATACGGCACCTACATGTAGCCCCGGGTTAAGCGGAATTAGACACAAGTTACGAAACATAATGTCATAGATCTTGCACGCTACGCTCGTATTTTGCTATCAACATGCGATATGTATAGCCAAATTTGAGAAACTTGGTGGAATAGCCATGTTCCATGGGATTTGTATTGACAAAATTAGTGGAAATGGCCTATGTCTGCCTGTTCGTTGTACCCAGGCCTTACTTCCTCATTCATGCCCTACCTACAAACCTGCAGGCAATGGACGACAGTGATGATAGCAGCGAAAGCGATGAGTGTGATTCTGACAGCTGTGAACCATGTAGTGATATTTAATCTTGATACACATATACAATTACTATTCAGTAGTGTCAAATTTCGTTTGTAGACATGGTCGCTAACACATTATGCAACCAGGTAATACTACTATGTAGCTTATAATCATTAGCGTCATGCTAAAATTAATGAAAAATAACACCTCACATGCCAAAGATATTATAGCTTGGCAGTTTTGCAGACGGCGGACAACGGCCATCACGGATTTAGAGGCCAAGACTACCCCGAAACCCTGCAATAACCATTCCAGTCGATTTGTAAAGCCAGAATTAGCACGTCATTCGTCCTTCTAGCTGATCTGGTAGATCTGATCTGCTAGCTGACCGACAGCGGCCATCTTGAATTTAGAGGACAGGATGGTGCAGAAACTCGACAATAACTATTCCAGGGGATTTGTATTGCCAGAATTAGTGGAAAATGACATTTCGTTCGTTCTTCTAGCACAGCTGGTGCCAGAGATATTACATTTCCTGTTTTTCAAGATGGCAGAGAAAGGCCAGTTTAAATATCGCGCTCTAGCTTGTTAGCTGTCACTTTTCAGAGGTGCATAGGAGCTAATCTTCCTCTAAAATGGTTCCGGTTGTCAAATACACCAAGAAAAGAAATATACGGACAAAATGGTCACGGATTGTAACAAAATGACACTACTAATTATACGGAGCACATTGGATAAATACCAGTAATGGACTTTGGTGCAGTTGCTTTGCAGTTATTACTGCTGTTCCATTGTCCACCTGATCATAGCTTGTCAAGCTGCTGATGTGGTTTGTCTGCACCATATGAACATCCGTTACACCATACTACCTGTTACTTTTTAGTTTTGTACGCAATTGAAAACAACCCAATGCGACGTCTTACTGTGAAGATACTACAGTAAAACTTTTTACTGAAAAGTACAGATATTAATGCTGAGCAATATCCAGTCTCGTCCACAATGGTTGGTACATGGGCAATTTACCGAACTCGGATAATAAACTTCAAATAGAGCCTGTTTGGTACTATCCATAGCTAGTGTTAAAGGATCCTCATAATGTATACCAAGTTGGACATTTTTCAAATCTACTAACGACATACTAGAGCACTTGGTAGACAGTTAGTGAATCAATTTAGGTGAGACTGCCCAGAATAAAGGAAATTTATTGAAGACCATGAGGCAAAACAAAGTTTAAATCAATTCAGATTAAACGGCTTTATGGCAGTACATTGGATTCGCTACAATATCAGTGCTTGGCTTTTATAGTTCCAACGTACCAGTATTCACAGCCAGAAAAACGGTGTTGGCCCAACACCATTTTTTAGTGTTGAGGCCAGTTCAACACCAATAAGTGGTGTTGAGAAACGGTGTTGACATAATTCAACACCAAAATGTGGTGTTGAGGCCAGTTCAACACCAAAAAACGGTGCTGAGAAAATGGTGTTGACCCAATCCAACACTGAAAAATGGATTCGAGACCAGTTCAACACCAAAAAACGGTGTTAAAAGAATGGTGCTGAAAATCTAACACGGAAAAATGGTGTTAGACCAGTTCAACACCAAAAAACAGTGTTAAGAAAAGGAGGCGACACCAGTTTAACGCCAAAACGGTGTTAAAATTCCAACATTGAAAAAAAACAATGTTTTTTCAATGTGCATGCGGTTCAGTACCGCATGAATCTGCCTGGTACAGATGAACCATGGTACAATATACCATAGTTAACCAAAATATTATTTCCCCGATATTTTGGCGTAATGTTGTTAGTGACAAAAAAAATACAATTGGAAGGATTTCAATTTACGAGAAATAAATGAATGGATGCAAAGTTATATGCCTGTGAATAATGTTGAATGGCTGACAGAATGGCTTAGAAACCGGTAAAGTTAAACAAATGATGTTTACCAAATGTACTGATTGTAATTTGTATAAGCATGCCAATAGCGCCACGTGGTGCGAGGCAGGAGAGAAATGTTGACCTCTGAACAGTTATGTATTCGGTACTCTGATGAACGCTTGGCCTAGAACAAAAGACATTCTTATTTTCCTGGCTGGAATCAGTGAGGCTTATAACATGTTTAATTGTGATCTCTGCACTAATTATGGGGATTATAAACAAGGATAGAGTCTCCCCGTAGTTCCCGGAAATAGGAAGTTCAACTCCGCAAACTTTGACCATGCAGAGCTACGGCGTTGGCCTTGCTTCGATGAGAAGACGTCTCACGAATAGACTGGCTGTCGACTTAGCATGCTGTGCATGCGGTTCAGTACCGCATGACAAAATTGCGTTTTGAAAGACGAAATTTTTGTAGCTGTCAGGGAGAAAAGTGATGAAAAACTTACTAGCCACTGTGCTGATGAATAAAATATAGTTTTGAATATCCCTAAAATATGCATATATGCGGCAAAACTAGCTGCCTGGCGAATAGAAAAGGGAAATGTGCGGACAGTAAACATGTGCTTGAAAGCTTTATATATGGTGGCCGATAAGGGACATCGCTGCATTGTTTCAGGTATGTGGTTTTATAACACGAAGGCAGGATGCGAAGCGCGAAGTCCAAACACGAAGCCAGGATGCGAAGTGCGAAGGCAGGATGCGAAGCGCAAAGTCCAAACACGAAGGCAGGATGCGAAGCGCGAAGGCAGGATGCGAAGCGCGAAGTTCAAACACGAAGGCAGGATGCGAAGCGCGAAGGCAGGATGCGAAGTGCGAAGTCCAAACACGAAGGCAGGACGCGAAGCGCGAAGGCAGGATGCGAAGTGCGAAGTCCAAACACGAAGGCAGGATGCGAAGCGCGAAGTCCAAACACGAAGGCAGGATGCGAAGCGCGAAGTCGTGTTTGGACTTCGCGCTTCGCATCCTGCCTTCGCGCTTCGCATCCTGCCTTCGCACTTCGCATCCTGCCTTCGCACTTTGCATCCTGCCTTCGTGTTTGGACTTCGCGCTTCGCATCCTGCCTTCGCGCTTCGCATCCTGCCTTCGTGTTACCAAACCACATACCTAGCGATGTCCCTTATCGGCCACCATATTTATACGATTTTTCCTAAATTTGAAGCGAATACAGAATTCTCAACTTTAATACAGGAGTATTTTTATCAAAACTATTTGTCAGTTCAGTAGTTCAAGTTGCCGAATAAATCTTTCGTCGGATTTCGACTTGTCAGCAACAGCACGTACACTAGTCAGGCTGACATTACGTCGCCGGGAAAGCCGATATATAGATGGATTGTTTTACGTCTTATTTTTTCGAATAGGCTGTTTTTCCATGCACTGAATATATCCTCTAATGTTCGATCATTGAAATCTAATAAAGCTTCGTATGAAATTCTCTATTTTATTTTGTGTTTATCTGCGGTGATCAGTCAGGCTATTCGCCTCTTTCTCATGTGTCGATCACATGTCCTGCTGGGTGAGTTCTGGTCGTTTGACGTCGTAAGTTTTGCATGGAGCATGCTAGTTTTTCGTTGACAGCGTCTGTTCCATATGAGTGAAAATTATACAAGTTGTCTTGCTCGAAAGCTAATGTCCTTCTGAAATATTATCTACCAGAATCAAACTGCAAAACTTTTTAAATAATTCCCATTGACTTCAATGTTATTTTCGCGACCGTCAAATCTCTCGCAGGTTACGGCCCATAAGATAAGATAATTCTTTATTGTACAAGCGTCAATGACTGACAGAGTACAAAATTCACATAACTATAACAACAGGTAAACTAGAACTGCAAGCAGTTATGATGGCTTCCATATCTAGGCTGTCTTTGCAATTGCGATAGCCATATTTCATGCGCAGATACTTGTGGTGTGCGTTTGGCAGCCGTCTAGCCACTCGGTGGAACGTGCAGGTTCATTTACTCCACTGTTGGCAACATGCCAAAAATTAAGAAATGGATTTAGAGCTTCAAAAAACACTTTTTTCTTGGTCAGCAGCACGTGGGAAACACGTTTCTGGCCTTTGTTTGCGTCCTAGACGGCTCCTTCATCGAAATCAAAATGTTAGTACGTTGAAATAGGTACACACAACGGTCCCTGGAGTCCAGACAAAGACTTGAATGAAGAAAGTTGAGCTTGGAAATTGGTCGCCCGGAGATAGCGCCTCTCACAGTCTGCTTTTGTAAAGTATAGTTTCAGTCAGATGCTCACACCTACTCAAATTTTACGTTCTATCATACCTCTGAAACCATTTGAACGATTACGATGTAATTTCTCTGTCATCACATCCTTAATACAAGGAGTATGTGCGCCAAAACTAAGAATAATCCGACTCGTTGTTTGTGTAATATTGAACAAAATTACTTCTCAAATTATGTGATTTTCGGCATTATTTGAAAATCTGACAACTTTGATTCCTCTATAGCGGTAAAACTATTAGAGCTACGATAAAATGGATGGCGCATTTGTGAAAGAGCTGCTTCTGGAGAATAGAATGCAACAAATTAGAAACCTGCATCTCCCACGGTTCAAGAGTTACAGCTCTTCAAACATGTGTTCCGTTTTTCACAAAATTCAAAATGGCGGCCAAACCACCGGACCTAGAAGCAAAATTTTCGCATATTCGTGATCGCCATATTATGTAACATATATTTTGTCACTTTCCCCGTTCACGTCCGTTACTTGAAAATCCGACCGTTTTGATTGGTCGCTGGCGGCCATTTTGTTTTACGGAGTAACTTCTCAAATAAAGTTTTGAGAAACCCTGATCCATTGATTATGTGTGCCAAGTTTCGTGTTGGTTGCTTCATTGCTTCCAGAGGAGTAGGGTTTGGAAGATTGTTTTGAAAACGGGGTAAATCCAAGATGGCCGCCGAACCCTGTGACCAATCACAACAATTTTCAATATGCACTAGATCTCCACATGTCTAATATGTGTGTGAAGTTTGAGCATGATCGGCTGGACGATTGCTGAGATTTAGCACCCACAAAATCAGGGAGAATAATAATAATAACTAGAGCTGCGAGCAGCTATGGGTCGGCTTCCGAAATTACGCATGCTAAATGATCTGGACTACTAAATGTAAGTCAATATACTGTTAGCATTCTATCCTCTGCGCATTGCGACACATGGTCAATAGGGCCCGAAATGCTCTTTTACACTACCAAATTCGAGTCCAGATACTGTTACTATGCTATCCTCTGCGCATTGCGCCGCAAGGTCAATAGAGCCCGAAATACGCTTTTATACTACTAAATGTGAGTGAATATACTGTTACTTTTTTATCCTCTGCGTGTTGCACCGCAAGGTCAATAGGGCTTGAAATCCACTTTTATACTACTAACTGTGAGTGAATATACTGTTACTTTTCTATCCTCTGCACGTTGCGCCGCAAGGTCAATAGGGCTCGAAATGCGCTTTTATACTACTAAATATGAGTCAATCTACTGTCACTATACCAGCCTCTGCGCATTGCGCTACAAGGCCATAGGGCTCGGAATGCGCTTTTTATCTACTAAATGTGAGAGAAGATACTGTTACTTTTCTATCCTCTGCGCGTTGCGCTAAAGGTCAATAGGGCTCGAAATGCGCTTTTACACTACTAAATCTTAGTCAATATACTGCTACTTTTCTATCCTCTGCGTGTTGCACCGCAAGGCCAATGGGGCTCGAAATCCGCTTTTATACTACTAACTGTGAGTGAATATACTGTTACTTTTCTATCCTCTGCACGTTGCGCCGCAAGGTCAATAGGGCCCGAAATGCGCTTTTATACTACTAAATCTGAGTCAATATACTGTTACTTTTCTATCCTCTGCGCGTTGCGCTATAAGGTCAATAGTGCACCAAATGCACTTTTATACTACTAAATGTGAGTCAATATACAGTCACTATATCATCCTCTGCGCATTGCGCTACAAAGCCAATAGGGCTCGAAATGCGCTTATATACTACTAAATGTGAGTGAAGATACTGTTACTATACTATGCTCTGTGCAATGCACCGCAAGGTCAATAGGGCTCGAAATGCGCTTTTATACTACTAACTTTGAGTGAATATATACTGTTACTTTTCTATCCTCTGTGCGTTGCACTATAAGGTCAATAGGGATCGAAATATGCTTTTATACTACTAAATCTGAGTCAATATACTGTTACTTTACTATCTGCGCGTTGCGCTATAAGGTCAATAGGGCTTGAGATGAGCTTTTATACTACTCAATGTGAGTCAATATACTGTTACTATACTATCGTCTGCGCATTGCACCTATCGCAGCATAAAAATCTGTATCTATCAGGGTTTGAGAGAGTAGGCCCTTGCAAAATTGGTAAACTTATCCACAAAATTCAAGATCTGCAACGAAACTGTCGAAAATGCAATGTCAAAGATGCGTAGTTTGTTTGTTCGTTGAAAGACGCAGATGTACATAGTAAATGCATTGCAATCATGCATTCTTTAACAAAGGAGTATTTCTCAATACCGATGTTGTGAAATAATTATATATGGATGTGTGCAGTGTTATTGCGTAATCTGGCAGAATATTGCAAAATGTTACATGAAGTAATCCTGTCAGGCTGGAAATCCCCTAAATATTAATAAATCCAAATAGTGCAACATATCCTGGTATTTCCGATATGTCAGTAGCCTAGAAATTTGTACCTATCAGGGTTCAAGAAAATAAGTCCTTGCAGTCAGAGATATCAGTATGCGGATTTCAAACAACTGCGGGGAATAACTGAGACTGAATAAAACGTCATTCAGCGAATCTTGAATCGGGCGATTCGGCAGTTACGTGCAAATTAGCCAAATTTGTTAACAATCACGTTACTCAGTTACATATTCTGTCTTCCTCTCTTCTATCCCGTATTCAAATTACTTGGAATAGGTCGAAAAGATAAAGTGTGCTATTACACCGTGTGTCTTTTTTTCTTTGCTCGTTGTACATATATATCTACATATGAATTCGTACTTGGGTATTGACCACCCGTACAAGAACGTTTCTTTGAAATTCCTTTGTTTAATATCTCACGATTGAGTGTCGCCGCGACAGAGGATATACATTGTCTTCTGAATTTTTTTGGAAGCCTAATAATAATAATAACTGGAACTGCGAGCAGTGGCTTCCGGGGACCAGTTTTACGCAGGGCCTTGTGTCCAGGCATACGGACCCTGTTGGAATACCATGCAGCGATTTCAGACCATCTATCTGCGCTTATGTAAGAAAGCTGTTTCAATCTTTATGGGATACTATGGATAATAACAAACTTCACGAGTTAAAAAAAAACGGTTGGTTATACTCACCTGAACAGTCATAAACGTTTCGACCAGGCCATGATTAGACGATGTAGGATCGGTCACACACGATTAACTCATGGATATTTACTAAAACAGGAGCCGATTCCGAGGTGTATACCTTGCTATGAAGATCTCACGGTGGGACATCTTCTCATAGACTGCATAGATTTTAAGACTATAAGAGACACTTTTTATCGAGCAGCTACACTGGAAGATCTTTTTAGCAGAGTGAATAAGGATTGTATTTTAAATTATTTGAGAGATAGGTTTGCTGTACAAATTTTAATGTTTGTACCTGTTTTAACGCACTAGTTTACCGAGTTTTTGAATTGATTACTTAGAATTTTGTGTGATCGTCGTTATATAGCGGAAATATTGCTGAATGCGACGTTAAACCTTAATTCTCTCTCTCTCTCCAGGTATATGGTGGAATGTGGCCGCTAAACCGTTCAGCTAATCGACAGTATTTTGCATTCAGTGCAACACACCATAGCCTTCACAATACATCTCAGCAGCCTAGTAATTTGCACCTATCAAGGTTCAAGAGAATAAACGCTTGCAATATAGAAAATAGCCCATTGGGCTTCAATACCCCTCGGCTATCAGTTATTGTCTACACCCAGCAATCATGCAATGTATAATATATTCAGTGTATTTTTAGAACTAGATTAACAAAAATCTGATCTAGTAGGTTTGACTGTAGTTCAGGTTTTACCAAGGCCTGAGGTTCTAGTAGAGCATGATCGAATTCTTAGCTCTAAATATACAATTCTAAAAAGCTTATAATCAAATCAAGTACTTTTATCTTGGAAATATAGATCAAGGTCAGTCATCTTCAAAAAATTTCAAGTCAATTCCAACTTAATTGCAACAGGAACATGGATTCTTAGATCTTAGACTTAACATATAGAATTTGACCTTTTAAACATAGGTCAAGGTCAGCGATATTCTTCAATAGATACCCGGTCCAGCCATAAGTGGTATAAATTTGGGCAATGTAGATATAATCTTTCATGAATTATTGTACTGAATAGAATCGGACCTGGATAAAATAGGTCAAGGTCAGTCATCTTCAGCACACCTTTGGAACATCACCAGATGTACACATATTACTAATTTGGAAAGCCTAGATATATTCTTCAGGTTATATCGTAATAAGCAGTATATGACCTTGAAAAAATAGGTCAAAGTCTGTCAACTGGGATAGGCTTCTAGTCAATCAACAGTTGCATGCTCAATATGAATTTGGGAGACCCCAGCAAATACTAAAATTTGACCTTGATAAAATAGGTGGAGGTCAGTCATTTCAGTACCTTTGCCAGATGTATACATAGTATTAGTTTGGAAAGCCTAGATATATTTCGTCATGACAGACCATAATAAACAGTATATGACCTTGAAAAAATAGGTCAAGGTCAGTCAACTTGAATAGGCTTATAGTCAATCACCAGTTGCATTAGTGATATGAATTTGGAGACCCCGGTTTCCATCCTTTATAAAATAAAGCAAATATTAAATTTGACCTTGATAAATACGCCAAGGTCAGTCATCTTCAGTACACCTCTGGACCTTCGCCAAATGTATACATAATATTAAATTGGGAAGCCCAGATATAATTCTTTATGTTAGACCATAATAAACAGTATATGACATTGAAAAAATAGGTCAAGGTCAGTCAACTTGGATGGACTTCCAGTCAATCACCAGTTACATAAGTAATATGAATTTGGAGGCCATAGCTTCAATCCTTCAAAAAACATGGCAAATACTATAATTTGACCTTGATAAAATAGGTCAAGGTCAGTCATCTTCAGTACACCTCTGGGCCTTCGCCAGATGTATACATAGCATTAAGTTGAAAGTCTAGCTTTATTTCTTCATGTTATATCATAATAAACAGTAAATGACCCATAAAAAGTAGGTCAAGGTCAGTCAACTGGAATAAGCTTCTAGTCAATCACGAGTTGCATAAATAATGAATTTGGAGACCCTGCGCTTTTATACTACTAAATGTGAGTCAACATACTGTTACTATGCTATCCTCTGTGCATTGCCTCAAGGTCAATAGGGCTCGAAATGCGCTTTAATACTACTAAATGTGAGTCAATATACTGTTATTATACTATCCTCTGCGCATTACACCGAAAGGTCAGCAGGGCTCGGAATGCGCTTTTATGCTACTAAATGTGAGTCCATATACTGTTACTATACTATCCTCTGCGCTTGCACCGCAAGGTCAATAGGGATCGAAATGCGCTTTTATACTACTAAATGAGATTCAATATACTGTTAATATACAATCCTATGCGCATTGCGCCGTAAGGTCAATATGGCTCGAAATGCGCTTTTATACTACTAAATGTGAGTCAATATACAGTGACTATATTATCCTCTGCACATTGTGCCGCAAGGTCAATAGGGCTCGAAATGCGCTTTTATACTACTAATTGTGAGTCTATATACTGTCACTATATTATCCTCTGCGCATTGCGCCGCAAATTTAATAGGGCTCGAAATGCGCTTTTATACTACTAAATGTGAGTCAATATACAGTTACTATACTATCCACTGAGCATTGCGCTGCAAGGTCAATAGGGCTCGAAATGCGATTTTATACTACTAAATGTGAGCCAATATACTGTCACTATCCTCTCCTCTGCGCATTGTGCCGCAAGGTCAATAGGGCTCGAAATGCGCTTTTATACTACTAAATGTGAGTCAATATACGGTTACTATACTATCCTCTGCGCATTGCGCCGCAAGGTCAATAGGGCAAGAAATGCCCTTCTATACTACTAAATCTGGATCTGGATAGTCTGCATGGTTAGCGTTTCAATGTCACAAAAATATGTCCGTAATCTGGAAATGCTGCCTAAGCTGTGTTACCATAACGTAAAGCTTACAGGCAGTTTTTATTCCCGGAAAGTTTCTCGCTGCTCACACAGAAAAAGTACAGCAGAAAAATTAATAAATCCGTGTGAATTTTGTTACCGAGAATAGCCAAATATTATACAGAGTTACAGCGTATGTGATAATCGGTTTTTCAACAACAACATGCAGCTATTCAGTACTCACGTGTGTGTTCAATCTCCTGATACAGCATACAAATCCAATCAGTCTGTTGTGGTCCTTAGGATTATGCGACACGAACTACAGTCCATTTCAACAATATATGAAACACATACATTCAGCCTGAACATCGCATGAATAAAACAGAGAGTATCCTGAATGTTCGTTTATACACTTCGTCATAATACTCGCCACATTTCACTCTCTACTGCCTGGTACGGTCATAACCGGAGTTGCGAAATATTTCAAGTGATCATGTCAGGCTGGAAATCCCCTAGAATTAATATTGCAACATACCATGGAAATGGCATTTTCAATTTTACATGTCTGTTCTGGGGGAATATCCCTGCGGGACCCCAACAATGATAATATCCAGTAATAAACTCAGCATTTAATGCGGGATATTCTTACATCGACCTCTGTGCTGGTAGTGACGTCATTGCTTCCTTTTACATCTAAACTACATACTTTTCACCGACGAATAATCCGTCAACTCGCAAATTTGGGAGAGTTAGATTTTAGAATTGCGGGGAAACTATTGAAGCTAGGTGGGAACGGCTAGCATTTTTCCAAAAGAGCCGCTCCTGGACAATACAAATCAATAAACTGCAACGCTATACCTCCCGTAGATCCAGAGTTATAGCCTGTACAAGATGTGTTCCTTTTCTGACAAAATTCAAGATGGCGGCCAAACCACGTGACCTAGGCTCAAAATTTTTGCATATTCATGATCGCCATATCAGATAACATATATTTCCTCACTTTTCCCGTCCAAATCCGTTACTTCAAAATTCGACCATTTTGATTGGCCGCTGGCGGCCATTTTGTTTTACGCAGCAACTTCTCTAATACAGTTTTGAAAGACCCTGATCCATTGATTATGTTTACCAAGTTTCATGCTGATTGCTGTATTGGTTCCGGAAGAGTAGGGTTTAGAAGATTTTTTCCAAAACGGGGTAAATCCAAGATGGCCGCTGAACCCTTCAACCAATCACAATCAATTTTCAATATGCACTAGATCTCCACATGTCTTATATGTGTGTGAAGTTTGAGCATGATCGACCGGCTGGTTGCTGAGATTTAGCACCTACAAAATCACGGAGAAGAATAAGAATAAAAAGAACTAGAGCTGCGAGCAGCTATGGGTCGGCTTCCGAAATTACGCATGATAGACGATCTTGACTATCCTGACAGACACTTT